>JAVTVY010033069.1:0-14902 GCA_036873755.1 Hanleya hanleyi
AGAAAGCGACACAAACAACTCATTCAGGTATCACGTCACAATAGTTCAAGCGTGAAATGTCAACAGTTCAGTTCAGTTTACTCTCCAGTATGAATGAATGATACATATGTTGTACCAATCCGCTTGAATAAACCTTAGGGTGTTTGTTCTAGGCCTATAATAGAACATTACAGTTAATATTATTAATAACGGGAGACGATGAGTAATGCAATGTATCTAAGCGACCAGAGCGTTATATAAATAAAAACAAAGTATTCTCAGACAGTTCGCGGCCATGATCAACTAACATATAATTGGGACCGATATACGGATAATAATAATAAAGCTACACACTGAAAACGACAATACAAATCATCGATGATAATGTTTTAACCCTACCAGGTCCGACTTATTTGGGGTCTGCCTCAGTCAATTTGTTTCTGTTATCCTTTAGTTTTGGCAAAATAAATTATTCTCATGAACTATTAGGCAAGAAAAATGCGAAACAAATGAGAGAAGAGGACCGAAAAACGCGACTTTCGAAAGACACCTCCTGGCGCCCATTTTAATTTTTCCATGATCTTTTACATCTACGGTTATGTACTTGGTCAATATAGCATCCATGTCACAATTTTTATTAAATTTCAAGCTCGTATGGTGATTACACGAGGCCAGGTGGAACACTCATCTCAGCTTCTTCAGAAATTGTTGTTTGCTATCTGTGACATAAATTATGTGTGATTTTGAAAATGACAAGACGAAAAATACAAACTGTAGAAAACTCTTCTGAGATTAATATTACGGCATTTTTCACACACAACATCTGATGGAAGCCGAATACTTGGAATTTCCCCATTTTATTGTTATGTTCCTTCCCGACCCAATGCAACGCTGCATGAACTTTTCAATTTAATCTTAGAATATTTAGTCAGTTTTTCACATGAATTCAACATGACTTTTTTCTTTTCTCAAGAAAACGGTGAAATTTCAAATAATCTGTATGTATACAATTGAAATGCTTTAACTTTAAACAAAGACCTTTGCTGAAATTTCCACGTGGAATTCTCGAAAGTGATGACATACGCGGAATTCCAATTTAGAATGACCCGGTTCCTCCAGAAATGCCACTACAAATTTAAGGGGCTGAGCTGGGTTTTTTTTATGAAAGGCCCTTGCATCACAGCGAGCTCGTCCAAAGACCGTGTGAAATTTGTAAGTTTTTATCCTGCCTGTTCCAGATTTGTCAAAACCTGATGTCTCTAACCTTGACACTTCATGGAGGAGATTCTATATTGGGAGAAGTTAATTGTTAAGATCAAATAATTACGGTCTTTTCGTGTAATGCGGATAAAGGTTCTCAGTGGGTGAACCCCGGTAGTCTCACACCACTATCATAATGTGACAAATTAAGGCCGCAAAATAGCTAAATAACTAAATGTGACAAGTAAAGTCCGTAAAACAGCTAAATAGGTAAATATTTATCCCAAAATATATTCGTCACAAATACTCATATGACTGGGTATCCATTCATCCACATCGCTAACCCGAAGAATTTATTATGTTGCATGGCGTTGGGGTACCTATGGATTGATTCATGTATGATGTTATCTAGCCAAAATCAAGGGCAGATAACTTGCAGTTTTTGCGATCACAAACCCATCTAAGATTTGTAGGAGGGTTTGTTTTCCCGAATTAAGCGATAATAGCACTTAAAGGAAAAACGACAAAGAAGTTCTTCATAGTCAACCTTTATTATTGGCATCTTACATTTCATCTATGTATTTACTTTACACATGGGGATGTCTGCATGCAGGTGTATTTCTTTGTTGCCCATGTACTCTCTAGTGCGGTTACGTAGTTAATCCAAGTGGTGCCGTATACATATGTTCCCTCTAACTCCCTTTGTATCAGTATTGTGAACAGTATAAATCTGGTATCAACATTGCTATGAAAATATTCTGAAAAATAATCAGTTCTCACAACCACATACTAGTGTGTGTGTGTGTGTGTGTATACACTCATAATCCATATTCTGAAAAGTGACTTCAATGTAGCTGTTCTCGCACTCCATAAACTTGAAAACTGTTCACTCGATCAATTCATATTCTGAAAGACATCGGCCTTGATTGGCAGATGCCTATTAAAAAGAAACTCCGAAATCTAGGCATCCTGGAATCAATCTGTTATCAGTTAACAGCCGTAGTTTGTCAAAACAGTTGTTATCCTTCTTCTGGGATATGATTATTTTTCTTGCAGCATATCCCGTTCTGTCTTGCTCTCACCGATAAGAAGAAGTATATCAATGGGTTTATTGCACTGTTGTCGTAATTCAAGACGAGCAGGAACATTCCAGACATGGTGGACACACCGAAAATATCAATATTGAACAGATATACCACCGACCAGAATATTCCTGCTGGAAACTGTGTCACCAAGAACAATATAAGAATCACCGTAACTACTCTTGTTGAGACGTTCTGCCTGGGCGTGGGATTTTCCGACATCGCAAATCCTTTGTGAACTTTATATGCTTTCATTATATGAAATAATGCGATCACAATTAGAGGAATGATGTCTATTATCACAAGGCTGATGCCATTGAACGAAGCAACACTTTGATTCACTGTGCACGCCTGAGATGTGTTAGCGCTGGCGTTCTGTGCCTCGAATTTGATGACATGGATCGTCAGCGACGCATATGCTAACCACGTGATCCAGATGCACGAACACATGAAAATAGTAGTTTTTACCGTAATATACTTGGCTGAAAAGAACGGCTTAATCAGAATGCAATACTGTAACACTGAAAATGCCACAATGTGGTAGACACGGCTTCCCCCTGATAGAAAAACGATGTAATACACCAAAATACACAGTAGTCCTGTATGTGTACCAAAATAAGATACATAGATAACACATGGCAATGTCAGCATAACTAAAAGGTCAGCGAATGCTCGGCTGACCATCGTAACATACGTCGGCGATGTCCGAAGAGCTCTATGGCGCAAGACGGACACAATCAACAGCAAATTAGCAGGCAACCCGAACGAGGCTAATAATCCGATGCATATTGCTGTTACCAGCTGAACTTCTTGCATTGTCGGCGTTTTTTCTGGTGCCGGTTCTATCTTGAATGTGCAACCGGCCACTTCGAATGGTCTCACTTGAGGATTGAAGAAGTCTTCTTCGAAGTCTATTCAATCAGGCTGATAAGAGATCCCAGTGTTGTCGCTGAAACCCGAGACGCTGAGTCGATAAGTTTTCAGTTTTGTGAACTTCGAGCTGACTGCCAGCAGAGATCACTTGAGATAGATTATAAGCAGATCTCCTCGATACACCACGGATGATACTGCGGTCAAGAATGGCGCTTTGGAGAGAAAATTCTGACACGTAGGATTGATTTACGTCGCCAACGATCCTCTCCAATTAGAGCTACATTTTATCGGTCTTTTTGATCGATGCAATTCTGATAGTACTCATCCAGGTATACACGTATCTATTGGCAAAAACATATGTCTTAATGGTAATGGTTAATAATATATGAATATTTGCGCATACTTTAGTATGCTGATAATATCTTAGAATTAAAATACGATTGTGTTACGGTACTTTGCTTTATTTACTCTCTGGAGTTTATTGCTGAAGCACTTACATGACTCAGAAAGCGACACAAACAACTCATTCAGGTATCACGTCACAATAGTTCAAGCGTGAAATGTCAACAGTTCAGTTCAGTTTACTCTCCAGTATGAATGAATGATACATATGTTGTACCAATCCGCTTGAATAAACCTTAGGGTGTTTGTTCTAGGCCTATAATAGAACATTACAGTTAATATTATTAATAACGGGAGACGATGAGTAATGCAATGTATCTAAGCGACCAGAGCGTTATATAAATAAAAACAAAGTATTCTCAGACAGTTCGCGGCCATGATCAACTAACATATAATTGGGACCGATATACGGATAATAATAATAAAGCTACACACTGAAAACGACAATACAAATCATCGATGATAATGTTTTAACCCTACCAGGTCCGACTTATTTGGGGTCTGCCTCAGTCAATTTGTTTCTGTTATCCTTTAGTTTTGGCAAAATAAATTATTCTCATGAACTATTAGGCAAGAAAAATGCGAAACAAATGAGAGAAGAGGACCGAAAAACGCGACTTTCGAAAGACACCTCCTGGCGCCCATTTTAATTTTTCCATGATCTTTTACATCTACGGTTATGTACTTGGTCAATATAGCATCCATGTCACAATTTTTATTAAATTTCAAGCTCGTATGGTGATTACACGAGGCCAGGTGGAACACTCATCTCAGCTTCTTCAGAAATTGTTGTTTGCTATCTGTGACATAAATTATGTGTGATTTTGAAAATGACAAGACGAAAAATACAAACTGTAGAAAACTCTTCTGAGATTAATATTACGGCATTTTTCACACACAACATCTGATGGAAGCCGAATACTTGGAATTTCCCCATTTTATTGTTATGTTCCTTCCCGACCCAATGCAACGCTGCATGAACTTTTCAATTTAATCTTAGAATATTTAGTCAGTTTTTCACATGAATTCAACATGACTTTTTTCTTTTCTCAAGAAAACGGTGAAATTTCAAATAATCTGTATGTATACAATTGAAATGCTTTAACTTTAAACAAAGACCTTTGCTGAAATTTCCACGTGGAATTCTCGAAAGTGATGACATACGCGGAATTCCAATTTAGAATGACCCGGTTCCTCCAGAAATGCCACTACAAATTTAAGGGGCTGAGCTGGGTTTTTTTTATGAAAGGCCCTTGCATCACAGCGAGCTCGTCCAAAGACCGTGTGAAATTTGTAAGTTTTTATCCTGCCTGTTCCAGATTTGTCAAAACCTGATGTCTCTAACCTTGACACTTCATGGAGGAGATTCTATATTGGGAGAAGTTAATTGTTAAGATCAAATAATTACGGTCTTTTCGTGTAATGCGGATAAAGGTTCTCAGTGGGTGAACCCCGGTAGTCTCACACCACTATCATAATGTGACAAATTAAGGCCGCAAAATAGCTAAATAACTAAATGTGACAAGTAAAGTCCGTAAAACAGCTAAATAGGTAAATATTTATCCCAAAATATATTCGTCACAAATACTCATATGACTGGGTATCCATTCATCCACATCGCTAACCCGAAGAATTTATTATGTTGCATGGCGTTGGGGTACCTATGGATTGATTCATGTATGATGTTATCTAGCCAAAATCAAGGGCAGATAACTTGCAGTTTTTGCGATCACAAACCCATCTAAGATTTGTAGGAGGGTTTGTTTTCCCGAATTAAGCGATAATAGCACTTAAAGGAAAAACGACAAAGAAGTTCTTCATAGTCAACCTTTATTATTGAGGTTATTCTATAACTAGATCTGGCACTTTATGAAATATTATTACAAATATGAAATTTAATATTTTTGAACATTTTTTTCAATCTTTGGTACGCTACCTTACAACAAAAGTTATTATGAATCATAGTGCAAAATGATGAATTGCAAATTTGTTAAAAACTGTTGTTGTACACACAGCTGGTGGGGCTAATTTTTGTCTAAAAAGCGCCAAATTGACAATTTCTTACAGTCTACATACTGAATTATCAGATAAACACAAGCACAATAAATTCAAACCTGCAGTAATGGGTTATTTTGCACTTTTCGGCGCATTTACAGTCGACATTTTATCGTGTTGCAAAATTATGACACCTTGAAACAAAATCATATTTAGACTGAATATTTCAGAAGTATTTGTTGTTCAAAATAGCTAAAATTGGTTTTGGTTAAAGGTGTCCTGTTTTTGTGACAACAGAAAATCTGCACCGAAAAATGCATAAAAATACGAAAATACGCCAATGTACCAACTTTGTTGTGCCATAAATCCATTTTTGTGCATCTGCAGCCCTTCATTATTTCGTGTCTTATAATTCAGCATGTAAGCTGTACAAAATGGTCCATTTTATATCTTTTGATAAAGGTGAAAGTTTGACCCTACAAACCGAACAGCTTGAGGACGATTACCTATGTAAACCGAACACCACCTTTCCTCCCTTAAATGATCATATATGGGAGTATTAACCCCCTCTGATGCAAGTAAGCCCGACATCAGTACGTTAAATACTTTGATTATTGTTTGTCAGTTAATTTACTGACAAAAAAAAATGAAAGCGATATACTGGTTTATCCGTGGTTTTCTTTATAGACGAGCGGCCGTGACCCTGTTTTGGGGAATAAAATGCACCCACCCGTACACAGAGGCAAACTATATATCATTTGAAAGCTGAGACTCTCTTCTTTCAGATGAGGTAGGATGTGGTAGTGAAAACTATTGCCGTATGCTAGAAAAATTAGAAAATACAAGACCCATTGGATTGCATCTATCTACTTTTAAAATGGGGGTGTACATATTAAAATGACTATATCTTCACTCGTACCAGGCATAGGGGAAAATGGTTGGTGTCTATTGGTTACACAAAGGTTCTTCAATCGTCTAATATCAAAAAGTATTTTGACGGCATTGACCTGTGACGTCACAGAGGGGCCATCTCCAAAATAATTAAATTGCATTAAAAACTATGTTAAAAGTCTTTTTTGTGGGTAAAATACTTCATTGTTAAATGACCAAAATGGTTCTAATGTCGATTTTAGTCATCGGTCAAATCTTTTGGTGCGATTACCTTTTAAATCCTCAATTTAATGAGCGTCATTCGCCATGGTATATTAGGTAAAAAATACTAACTACTGCATTAGAGGACGAGATTCTCGGATGTCAGCCACCAAAAATAAATTAGTACCGTGATTTAGATATTCAAAGTCATTTGACGTCGTAGCTCTGTATTGTTTTGTCAAACGTACAAATTAGTTTCGAATTGTAATAGGGGATCGTTTCAAAATATTCACAAAACATACGGGAAGACGCAGTGTGGCACAAAATTACAAACTTGTGAGCATCAGTTTTTACATGAATTATTTATACAATTTTCTGACGGCATTAAATAGATCACTGCAATACAAGAACTTGTCTATAAACATACACACTCTCCTGGTATTTTCTGACCCCACATCAGCCTGAGTATAGGAGTTTTATTATAACATCACTATATTAGACCAGCGGCGTTTGCAAAAAACGCCTTATTTTAGGAGTAAAATGCACCCCCCCCACCACGTACACACGGCCACGTCCTATGTCATTTGAAAGCTTATTCGATGTACCTTTTTGTTAGACCGGATGTGGTCTTGAAATATATTGCCGTGAGGTAAAAAAAAATCATTCAAACGAACCAGTATCGAGTCTTATCTTCACGAAAAAAGAAAGGGGGTGGGTTTGCTTCAGTGTTAATAACTTCATTCATTTTACACCAATGCACAGTAGTGAGGTAGCAATTTTCTCTCCATTAAACAGGGAATCGATTGATAACCTTTTTGTTAAGCTATCTTGCATCATGACGTCACTCGGGAGTCCTCTCTAAATTCTCAATGAAATGTTTTCTAAATACACAATTATGGTTTCTTTACTATTAAAGTTATTCAATGTAATGAAATTCACATAATTGTGTCAAGTTATTGCCACCGGTACTGGATATCATTGCATGAAAAGTACAGGCTATATAAGGTTTCTCACTACCATAGAGAATAGAATATACTCTCCCAAAAAAGAAACGCAACATCCATTTTTTTTTTAACCAAATATGAATTTCCAACATCAGTTTTAATACAGAAATATGCATCACATTACACTGAAAATTAGCACACTGGTTGTTCAGACTTTAAAGTTCATTAAAATGTCAACATTTATCACATTAAAGTCCATAGTGCTCAGATGACGTCACTGCAAAGTCAATATCTGTTGTGCCCACCATTAACCTGTAACACAGCACGAATCCGTCTTGGCATAGACATGATTAATCGACGAATACGGTTTTGTGGAATTCTCCTCATTCTTGCTCAAGAGCCTGCTGTAGTTCTTGCAGAGTTTGCGGCGCTGGATGACGACTGCGCACGCGTCTATCCAAGTCATCCCACAAATGTTCTATTTGGTTCAAATCTGGTGATTTGGATGGCCAGGGGAGCACTGTTACGTTCTGGTTGTCTAGAAAATCAACAGTAACCCGAGCTGTGTGCGGCCGAGCGTTGTCGTGCTGAAAAACTTCCCTACGGAGGTCCATTATGGGCAGCATGTGTGGTGTCAAAATCTCATCTCTGTATCGAACGGCGTTAAGGTTGCCGGGGATGTGAACCAGTTGAGTTTTTCGGGCGCAGGATATGGCACCCCACATCATCACACTTCCTCCGCCGAAATTGTCGACCTCAAGGACGCAGTTCCTTGCGAACCTCTCATTCCGGCGTCTGTAGACACGTGTGCGGCCATCTCTTCTCTGCAGCTGGAACCTGGATTCATCGCTAAACCAGACTCGCCTCCAGTTTAGCAGGGTCCAGCCCCTTAATCTGTTGCACCATCGGACCCTTGCACGTCGATGCTGTTGTCTCAGTACTACGCCAAAGTAAGGACGTCTGGGGCGTAAGCCGTTTTGACGGAGACGGTTTCTGACTGTCTGTGCCGATATTCGTCGGAGACCCGGGACATTTGATGCTGTTTCTGTTGCCGTTATGGTCCGGTTTCTAAGGTGAAGTAACCGGATGTAGCGATCTTGGGCTGCTGTGGTGATCCTAGGTCGGCCAGAACGTTGACGGTCAGATGTTGAACCGGATTGCTGGTACCGTTGCCAGAGCCTGGAAATCGTGCTCCGATGAACATGATAAAGTCTAGCGACTGCATTCTGTGATTCACCGGCCAGGAGACGACCAATGACGACGTTCCGGGTAGCTGCGTCAAGTCTTGGCATTTTGTAGCAGGTTGGAGAAACAATTCAACGACTGAATTCAATTGAACGGCTATGTGTCTTTTATACCCATTACACCCGCATAAAGATAAGGCATGATTTGCATGTGCAACTGTCCTAAGTTTTTCCCTACGCCTTCCTCGTGCAGCGTTACACAAAGGGTGACCCGAAATTCACGTGTGATCAACAGCCACTATCAGGTGCTTAAATACAATTACCGGACATTTACATTATAACATGGTCATGTTGTGATGTCTCAATGACGCAATTTTTTTTGAAGAATTCATGTTTGAAATTTTAGTTTTGATGTTGCGTTTCTTTTTTGGGAGAGTATATGTGAACAGAAAGTATCTGTCAAAATTATACATATTCAATGTCTACTAACTGTTTATCTAAGATTGTCAAACATCTGACTTCAGCAATACTTGATAAAAATGTTTTATCACTTTATATGTATATTTCACTGATTTCTTTCATCTCTTGTTAATTTTAAAGCAATATCAAAGGTTATCTTGATTATCGTTGTTGGGGGGGGGGTTATCTCATAATTAGTATTGCAATTTACATGTTTTCGCACAGTAAGTGTTCTTGGTAATCTACCACCTTTAATAAGATTTGTGGATACAGTGTTCTATAAATTACTCTTTACAGGTCACTGATATTCCATCGCTTGAGAATTTCAAAACTATTTAAGGGGTCATCTAAAATTAACATTAAAATTGTAACATCAAAAGTATATTCTTGGAAACCTACTTGTAGGGTTTAATATCACACAGGAAAAATGCCCACAAAAATACTCACTCTCCAGATATATTCTGACCCTACAACAGCCTGACTATAGGACATCAGTATATGTATCCATGTACCTCAGAGCAGTTGTTTAGGATATTTTGGGGAGTATATCTTCTGTATATCCCAAGCATAACTCTCAACAAGGGTCACGCTTAATCATCAATACAATTAATATTAATGATATATAATCTCCAATATTATGATCTGGCTGGTTCGCACATATGTGCTGCTATACAGTATTATTACGGTTTGTTGATGGTGTCAGGGCTGAATTATCGATTCTAGTGATGTTTCTCCTGTAGCGCTGTTTAATAGCACTGTTTCTTCCCTATTGTCATTTGTAGTTTCCAAGATCCATAAGGTCCAATTCTGTACAGAATTATTACTATTTTTCACCAAATGTATCAGGACAGAGTTCTCCCTTCTGGAGTTCTGTAGGTATTGACATATATCAATCCCATTTCGAGATTTATCTACTTTGACCCATTTCATATGTATGCTGTTTCGTTCAATGTCTTTAATGAACTTGTAAAAAAGGGCTATATTATCAAGCGCCTCCACTTGAATTTTCTCAAATTTGATGATACATATCGCATGCTAATAGCAAAATACGAGCGTAGCGTGCAAGATCTATGGCGGTACGTTTCGTAACTTGTGTCTAATTCCGCTTCATTTGCGTACACTTCGCCATCCATAAGATGGCTTGCGAATCGTGTGTCTCCATTATCGCGGAGCGATATCGGGTGTTTTACCGGATTCTGTTCGGCCTTCATCCGGCGAAGAACAGACTCGAAAACTCTGATAAATTACAGGTTTTCATACATACCTCGAAAACAGATACTGCCTGGGCTTACAAAATATATATGTATGAATAACTTTCGTATCATCCAACAGGTGTGGTAGATCTGTAATTTTGAACAAGTAGATCATCACATGACTCGAAAATGGCGGGTTACGTTGGGGTTACGTCGGTAGACTTTAGCGGATTGGCTGACGAAGTCACGTGGTATTGATTTCTGGAAATTCCCTCTAGCAGTTGCCGAAAGTAGTCTGAAATGGATACACACGATCCCAGGGTCAGTCTTACCGCGTATAGATGACCGAAATGGTTACAGGTTGATTCCGCTTAACCCGGGGCTAGGGGCCGTATGAATCTATGTATATCAATATCCTCGTAGTTTTCATGTGAACAGGCACAATCAAATCGTGACTGAGATAAATCATACTCTAGATGACGACTTTACAACGTATATCATATGGATTAAGAATACTGATCAGCGATATGGATTCGATAACATCATGATGTCTTGCTGGCATCATTGAAAACTGTTGACCGCTTCTGTCTTGCAGGAAATCGGCCTAGTTTTACGTATATTATGATTTATCCTATTAATTTAGCGCCAATGGTATTATATGAATTAGGCCATTGGATTATAGACGCGGAAATTCTTTAATGGACGACGGCTGAATATTGAATGACGGACTAGACGCTTGTATTCCACAGTTTCCAAGGTCAATACTGTATGTACATAAATACCAAACTAAATTCGAGATTCATCTGCTTTGACACATTTCATGAGTACTCAGCGCTGTCTTCCGTAGTTACCAAGGTCCATAAGGTCCGAATTCTGTTCATTATTATTACTGCTTTATCATACATGTATGTATCAGAACAGAATTCTCGCATATGGAGTTCTGTAGGTTTACTGGAGTGTGTCGACTCTGAATACGGATTCTACAAACAAGTGGCCATATGCTCACATGATCTTGTTCGTATGTCTTTCGTATAACGATTCTGGCATGATGCGAGACATACGTCAGAATATTACCGCTGAGATTCATAGTAGTGTTAAAGTAGTAAGAATACTATTCATCAGCCGTGCCTATACGAATTCCTAGCTCCTGTTAACGACGGACCTACAGTACAGAAGAGAGACAACAATAATGACGACTTGGCTCCACTATAAGAAACCGCGCTGTTTAAGAAAAGACATGGAATGTGTAAATCCGATGAAATCGAATTGAGACTGGTATTTTTCAATACCTACAAAAGATCATAAGCGACAATTTTGTCCCAACACCTCTGATGATAAAACAGTAATAATTCTGTACAGCACTTGGGCCTTATGTACCTTGAAAACCACAGAAGACATTAGAAGAAATAGCACTGGTAAACAGCGTACACTTGAAATGTGTCAAAGCAGATAAATCTCTGAGATTGGTATGTTTCAATACCTACTGCAGAAATATCTCTAGGAGCGATAATTCTGCCCTGACACCATATACGAAACGAGATAATAATATTGGAGATTATATATCATAAATATTATTAGGACAGTCCCGAGATGGAAGTCTCTAACGACAAATAGCGAGACACGACTTCATGATTCATGTGGCGTCACGCCTTAGGCAGCGAACCATTTCTTAACATTGGAATGCTGTATTATTTTATGCACGGAGATGTACATGCGATGATTTGTGTTTGCAAATGCCTCTTTAACTTCGAGACAATAACATCTTCAAAATTGTTTGGATATTTTGAAAGCCACAATGCTAATTATTTTCCGGGTTTTTCAGTAAAGCCAATGTTAAAGTATTACCCAGTGCCTAATCTCGACCTGGCGTCACGTGGGCAATGGCGTCCTTTTGCGCCTATCATGACCACCAGGATTTGGGTATACCTCCTCGGATGGTTCTCTGCTGAAAATGGAGTTCGTCAAGGAGGAATTCTGTCTCCTCTGTTCTTTAATGTCTACATACATGAACTCGACATAAAAATATCTCGGCCCTATCTTGGATGTAATGTAGCCGGAGTTTTCTTCAGCCACGCTGAGGACTTATGCCTTATTAGTCCCTCTGCTAAGGGCCTTTAGAATCCACTTGATATATGATATTTTTGCGACTGACAATAATATTGCCTTCATCATTATGAACTTCTTATGCATGTGTTTTCGTCCAATAAAGTTCAATGACATGAGAGCACACTCTGTTAAACTGTCTGGCTCACAGCTGAATTACGTTGACCACGTCAGATATCTTGATCATTTTATCTTCAACGATCTCACTGACAGTTATGATATGTCTGTGCAAACTAGAACATTATGCATTCGTGCCAACATTTTGGCTCGAAAGTTCTATATGTGTCTCAAGATGAGAAGAAGCAACTTTTCTCGTCGTACTGTACCAGTATCTATTGCAGCCATCTGTGGTCTTCGCACTCGTCATGTAACTGGAAACAACGTATAATACACTACCCGCGCAACTGTAGTGCTACTTACATATTTGGATTAACTCTGTACCCAGCTTAAATGAGGTTATTCGACGCCAGATTAATTCTCTACGGAACAGACTTATGTCGACAGAGAACGTCTTACTTACAACTTTGCGACTTTCCGATTTGTCTCGGACTTCGCGTTTAGTTTGTCATTGGTCTCGCCAAATCTATATAACGGGCTATTAATTTGTCTTTTGACAGCAATCTTATTATTAATTTGTTCATTTTATAGATCATGTGTCTGAAATAAATAAGTACTATTATTCTATTGAAGGGATCTACCTTGGGGCTGTCCTATTGTACTTGTGAATTATAGGCTTGGCCCCTGATGAAAGATATTCCAGGGATATACATAATTTATGCTCCCAAAAATAGCTGAAACAACTGCTGTGAGGTACATGAGTACTTATAGTGAAATTATAATAAAACTCCTATACTCAGGCTGTTGTGAGATTGGGACATACCAGGAGAGTGGGTATGTTTATAGACATGTTTTTGTATTGCAGTGATCTATTTAATGCTGTCAGCAAGTTAGATAAATAACTGATGTAAAACTGATGCTCACAGCACTCCTTCACCAATTTTGTACCTTTGTGCCACTCTGCGTCTTCCCATATGTTTCGTGGATATTTTGAAACGATCCCCCACTACAATTTTAAACTAATTTGCACGTTTGACATAACAATATACAGCTACGACGCCAAATGACTCTGAATGTCTAAATCAGAGAACTAGATTATTTTTGGTGGCTGACGTTCGAGAAACCCGTCCTCTAATGCAGTAGTCAGTGTTTTCTGCCTAATATCATATGGTGAATGGCGCTCGTTATATTGAGTATTTAAAAGGTAATCCCACAAAATCTTTGCCGAAGTATTTGACCGATGACTAAATTCGACGTAAGAACCATTTTTGGCTATTTAACAGCGAAGTATTTCACCCAGAAAAAAAACTTTTGACAGTTTTCAGTGCGTTTGACACAATTTAATTGTATTTTGGAGATGGCCCCTATGTGACGTCACAGATCAATGACGTCATAATACTTTTTGATATTAGACGATTGAAGAACCTCTGCGCAATCAATTGACGCCAACCATTTTGACATATGCCTGGTACGAGTGAAGATATAGTCATTTTAATACGTATACTCTCATTTTAAAAGTAGAAAGATGCAATTCAATTGTTCCTGTATTTCCTATTTTTCAGCATACGGCAATACTTTTCACCACCACATCCTACCGCATCTGAAGGAAGAGAGTCCAAGCTTTCAAATGACATATATTTTGCCTCATTGTACGAGGGTGGATTTTACTCCTAAAATAATGCGTTTTTTGCCAATCGCCGCTCGTCTAAGTAAAAGGTGCGATGCTCCGGGCACAACATAATTGCTTAAGGGCAACAAATTGTATTAGGAAGGCGAACAGGCGGGGAGATGAGGTGTCTTCATTTAGATATGGTAAGTAAAGACAAATATTTCTCTGACATTACTCTGTTTAACTTGCTAGGAGGAATCAGGTCTATTATGAAAATTAGATTAACAATTTAGTGGTTTATCATCAACTGATTCATATATGTATCACTGGCAGATTTGTCCAGTTAATTCCATACGCTTGTGACTTTATTACAAATAAATGATCTTCACCTTAATCTTGAGAGGCAGCTCACAGTTACATCACTGAGTGCTAACCCATGGATTAGGGATGGATTACAGCTTAACCAGTGAACCCAAACACTTGCTAGACAGGATTAATGGACACGGAAGCCCGAATGGGAGGCCTGCGAAGTGCTAGTTCTGTCATTTGGTTGGTTACTTCAAGGTGCTTGGCGTAGCTATATATGTTATCTCCCACTGTGATACTGTAAACAGTCGAGGCTCAAAAGTATAACTTACATGTAATTCTATTACCATGTGAAGGCCAGCTGTTAGGCAAACAGTCTCTTCAACTTGAATTTACATGAGAGTTGATGGATACCATCCAATGC
>JAVTVY010033070.1:0-144336 GCA_036873755.1 Hanleya hanleyi
AATGAACTTAGACGGTCAATAAGGTCCTGATGAGGGATTGTAGTATAGAGAGTCGAGAAATCCCATGTGGATACATGTCTGTACGGTATGTGACCTTTAGCATCAAGTTCTTCCGTAAGACATTTGAGTTTTTCAATATCCACATACATTCAACGCCAGAGTTCTTAGAAATAGTGGCGCAATACCTTTCCCAAAATGCTTTCACCTCCTGAAGGGCCCTCGTCAATAGGGTTGAAAGAAGCTTGGTGGTGCAGCTTCTAGAACCAGCTATGAATCTAGCTTTGTCTGGTGATATATGCATTTTGGGAGTCCAGTATATTTTTGGTATGTCGTTATGATTGGTTGGAAGACAAATACCTCTTTCCTTGAGAAACTTTTTGTGATTGTTAAATAAATCTTCCAGAGTAAATGCAGTTTGGGAGTAAGTAGACATATTTGATGAAGATATGTCTACACTCAATTCTTTAACCAGCGCCTGGTAATAGTAATATTTACATATGAATATTATATTATTCGGAGCTTTGTCTGCTGGGACTATGACGAATTTACTCTGGAGATTTGCTAGAACTTCTTGCGAATTGAGGTTTCTCAGTACTTGTTTTGCTTGGGGAAGAGTACTTCTGTCAATATGGCGGATTATTTCAACGACCTTGCTCTTGGTGAGGTCCAGCCAATCAGCGAGTACTGTAGGTTCAACTTTTTCTCGCTTAGACCAATCAATAACGTACTGTTCGAATGCAGACAGGACTATCTTCTGGTCGGCCTTCAGATTTATTCTTCTTGGCTCTCTATATTTAGGTCCCTTCATCAGGAGTAATTTCAGATCCTTATCACTCACCACATCAAGGTCACCAGTCACAATATGTTTGCATGGTGTATAGATAAAGTTCGACAATTCGACAATCACAACTTTATAGTCCTCCTGACGTGTATAAGTTCCAGTCAAACTCCTTAGGACAGCATTTGGAGTAATTGAATATTTTGGTGGCTATAGATTTAGTATACTTATATGAAATGCAAGGAGGTTCTGTGAACTTGAAATAGTTTGTACAGCGTTGCGTACCCTCTGGATCATTCAGGATTCGAGGTGTACCGCACGATGTCCAGTCCTTTATCTAAGTAGTTGAGTTTCAAGAAAAGCCGATCTTGAGATGTTTCGATTATGTTCACTGGACGATACAACCGAAAATACGCTATATCTTGACATACTTTACTGATTTTTGATCGTATTATATTTCCTGAAGACGCAGATTGTTGTATATCTCTGGCTATTTGATTTAAAGCTCTCAGAGGTAACGCATACAGAACTGTACGTAAGCTATGTATACTATTGGGTACGTTAGTTAAACCCACTAAGTAATTTAAAGTGATATGATCGTGAATCATCGAACTATTAAACTTTCGCCAACCATGGCTGCGTTGTCTCCGCTGATGGGGTTTAAATAGTTGGGTAATGTTGGATATATTTGAACGGCGGTTTGTAGCATTGCCGAACCCACTGACATTATCATTTAAACCAAACGGAAACACTGCCCCAAGTTCTAGCATCCAGAATAATTCCCGCTGTCGGATTTTTCTCTCAAATCCAAAGGGGGGATCCTTAGTAGATGGATAGACGACGTCTATGATCTGAATACTAAAGTTATCCCAGCCATGGTCGGGTCCAGAAAAATGTTTACCTATAAGCAATTGCTTTTCCCTAACGGATTTTCTGTGACCGTTCACCCTAAGATGAAGTCTTTGGGTGGTCTTGCCAACATACTGTTGACCACACTTCTTACAGGAAACTAAATAAATACAGTTTGTAGTAGAACAACTAAGATCAACATACGAGTTAACAGAATATGAGTTACCAGTTAACGCGGAACTAAATGAAGCTGACGTATTAAAGAGTGGACACGTGAGACATCCACGATGCCACATTGACGCCACTGTGACGAATGTGATCTATTGTTCGTGTGCGAGGTTTACTAATTCGATCATTCGATTAATTCACTGATCAGGTTGATTGACAAAACCAGTCATACATGTATAAGTAAATCAAAACGAATTCGTCATACTAATGAGTCAGGACGAATCTGTGACATCGCTAATGCTAATTAGCGATATCATTAAATCGTTCTGCAAAATAACTGGGTCCTTGTACGTGGATTTGCAAGACATATCTCACCAACGCAAGATTAATGATGCTTGAGAATTTCCCACTCTCATTAGGGGATACTTTGAAAGCGGTCCCATTACTAAAGTATAGCAAACATAACTACTCGCTTACATAATGCCGTTGTGCTTTCAAAATTTCCCTCTCTGTCTCCCCTTTTATTTCTTGGAGCCAGACAAATTCATCATTTTCACACAGTAGCACCCCATTGTATCCAACTTTCAAAACATCACATGATCGAAACATTTTGAAGATCACGATGATGGCATTACTTCAAATAGAATTTAAAATAGAAAAGACACAGGTCTATAGTATTGTGTTTCTTGGTCAAACAAATCTCCTTAATGACACTGACAGATCAGCTTGACCTTTACGGTCCATGCAAGACATGCAGATAAATTTATTTTAAAAAATCGCCAAAATATATCCCAGCCTTTGACGCCACTGTGACGAATGTGATCTATTGTTCGTGTGCGAGGTTTACTAAACTACATGTTGACTTTCAGTTGGAAATTCACTTCCCCAAATCGCGAAAGTAACATATTCAGGCCGACCAAAAATTCCCATCCTTATTACTATGATGTGTCACTTGAAGTCGAAAACGTTGGGGTTACTCCCCTTCATTATTTTTGTGATTGTATCTGCTCCCAGAGGGCGCTGTGCTTAGCCTTGAATAACAGTCTGAAGTCTGAAGTCTGAAGTGACCATGTCACGAGATTACACTGTGACAAGATTCTGCACTGCCAGACCCATTCAGAGAAAGTTTGAGAGAGAGAGAGAGACATATTTTTCCTTTTAGTGGAAAGTTTGGGGGTTATTCAGTGTTATTACTAAAAATCTTATTTTCACATGAAAACTGTATGCAGTCATTTCATCGGTCATCCGTGAATGATACTTTCGGGATATTGGGATCAACATGACGTCATTATGATGACCTTTTACTGTTCAAACAATTTTCAGAGGACATTTTCGCAACCTAGGAGAATAAGCAATATTGAAAAAAGTAAATAAATTTTTATTTTCAAAATCTCAGTAAGACAATTCGGAAAATATTAATATATTTTATCATTATTTTATATGATATTTTGAGGTTAAATCTTTGTTTAGCTTCTAATATGGTCAAAAAACCCCGAACTATTTCCATCTTTGACACGAACTTTCTTTTTCGCTACCGAGTTCAGGAGAGGTGCCCGAATGTAGTCAGACTGAGTCATTTGCGCTTGCAATTTCGTCTCTGTTATTTTGAGTATTTCTGGGGTTTAAAGCTGGTATTATTCCAGATTTCTGGTGTAATATTTTTCGTGAACGCTTTTGGCATCTGTGCATGGTGAAATTTTTAGTTCATTCGTCAGATTTCCGCTGTTCGCGGCGGTTTTTATTTGTCTTAGCCAGCCCGGCTGGCTTGACCCAGATCACCATTTTACTTGTGTAGATAGATGGCGCTGTGTTGAATATAACATTATCATACGGGGCTTTTTAAATCTTCCAAAACACCATGTTAATATATATAACGCGGGCTGTTGTAAAAATGTTTACAACTGTTATTATTGTTTTGTTTGTTTGTTCGAATTAATCTTTTCTGTAGCTCCCTGGGTGGGAGTTTTGTTGTGAGGCTCCATGGGTGGGAGTCTATTTCACTGATTATCTGTGTTTGTAAAAAACAGTGGAACGCCTATTCACCAACTTTCTCTGAGCATGGAATTTTCGGAATATTTAAAGCAAAAATGATGCCTTTGCCCGACTTTAATATCACGTTCACTTCAGTAAGCGACCCCACTACTGGAAGCATAGGGCTTGGACACCATCCTAATCCAAGGGCATTTGGCACGGCCATTTTGCAGGGAATAATTCGTTATCAGCAATATGTATAGGCACTGAATCTAACTAACTCGAATCTCACTAAATCGAATTGGTGATGTTGCTAAACTGATCTATGTATATGGTATGATTATATGGACAATCACAGCAAAAGTCAGACTGAGAGGCTTTGTACTCCAGCAAACAACTTGGAAATTGATGCAGTGCCAGTTGAGGAAAATGGTTTTTCAAACTTACAGATTTTACGGTGGGATTATCAGAAAGTCTTGTTGGTGTCAGGAAGAACTGTTGATTGGTTTTCTATAGCATGCATTAACTGGTAGCTATTTAAAACTTTATTTAGCTTCTAATATGATCAAGGAAAACTAACTATTTCCATCTTTGACACGAACTTTCTTTCTCGCTACCGAATTCTGGAGAGGTGCCCGGATGTAGTCAGACCGAGTCATTTGCGCTTGCAATTTCGTCTCTATTATTTTGAGCAATTCTGGGGTTTAAAGCTGGTATTATTCCAGATTTTTGGTGTAATATTTTTCGTGAACGTTTTTGGCATCTGTGCATGGTGAAATCTTTAGCTGATGCGTCAGATTTTCGCTGTTCGCGGCAGTTTTTGTTTGTCTTGGCCAGTCCGGCTGGGATGACCTAGATCACCATTTTCCTTGTGTAGATAGATGGCGCTGTCTTGAATATAACATTATCATACGGGCTTTTTAAAGCTTCCAAAGCACTGTTAATATATAAAGCGGGCCATTTGTAAAACTGTTTACAACTGTTATTATTTGTTTGTTTGTTCGAGCTAATCTTTTCTGGAGCTCCCTTTGGTGGAGTTTTGTTGTGAGGCTTCCTACAGGTGGGAGTCTATTTCACTGATTAGCTGTGTTTGTTAAAAAAAGTGGAACGCATATTCGCCAACTTTTTCTTAACATGGAATTTTCGGAATATTTAAAGCAAAAATGGTACATTTGTTCGACTTATCACGTTCGCTTCAGTAAGCAACCCCACTGCTGGAAGCATAGGGCTTGGACACCATCCTAATCCAAGGGCATTTGGTACGGCCATTTTGCAGGGAATAATTCGTTATCAGCAATATGTATAGGCACTGAATCTAACTAACTCGAATCTCACTAAATCGAATTGGTGATGTTGCTAAACTGATCTATGTATATGGTATGATTATATGGACAATCACAGCAAAAGTCAGACTGAGAGGCTTTGTACTCCAGCAAACAACTTGGAAATTGATGCAGTTGAGGAAAATGGTTTTTCAAACTTACAGATTTTACGGTGGGATTATCAGAAAGTCTTGTTGGTGTCCCGAAGAACTGTTGATTGGTTTTCTATAGCAGGCATTAACACTGGTAGCTATTGAAATCTTTATTTAGCTTCTAATATGGTCACGAAAAAACTATTTCCATCTTATCTAAGATTTAGCTATTTCCCTCTTTGACCCGAACTTTCTTTCACGCTACCGAATTCTGGAGAGGTGCAAGGGTGCACTCAGACGGAGTCATTTGCGCTTGCAATTTCGTCTCTGTTATTTTGAGTATTTCTGGGGTTTAAAGTTGGTATTATTCCAGATTTCTGGTGTAATATTTTTCCTGAACGTTTTTGGCATCTGTGCATGGTGAAATTTTTAGTTGATTCGTCAGATTTTCGCAGTTCGCGGCGGTTTTGTTTGTCTTGGCCAGCCCGGCTGGGTTGACTTTGATCACCATTTTCCTTGTGTAGATAGATGGCGCTGTTTTGAATATAACATTATCATACGGGGCTTTTCAAGTCTTCCAAAACACTGTGTTAATATTAGCCCCATCTGGGACCTATGATAGGTCCCACGTACATCCTAGCCACCATCGTAATGTAGAAGCCCGAATCGTATAAACAATGATTTAGTTGCTCCTTACCATGCATTTTCCGATAAAACGTATCATGAAGTCCGAATCGTCCGAACGGCCAACATCCGTTGTATTTTTGAGGGTGTTTCGCCGCCTTTTGTACCAGTCCCCGCTTGAATATATGATCAGCTTAGCTAAATAATATATAGCCCTCACGAGTACTCATTGCTATTTATTATTTAGCTATGATCTGCTCCGCCATGTTTGTTTTCACGCTGGAGTGTCGACTGCGCAAACGGTGGCCTCAGTAAAAACCGGAAGTGCACACGCATGTGCTACTATTTCTAGTTCCAAAACTAAAACCTGTCAACTGACACGTAAAAGTTCGATATTCACTGCAGAAGCAAAAGCTATATTTTGGGTCCACTAAAAGGAAAAAATATGTCAAGCGCCTTCAAGCGATTAAAAGTGGAACTTCAGCTCATCTCTCCATCTTGAATATTCTACAATTATATGACTGTAGATTTGATCAGCAGATTGATATTGTGTTTTGTTGGTTGCCTAGTCACATTGACATCAAAGGTAATACTGAGCCTGATAAAATGGCTAAGGCAGCCCTAGATAATGAGGTTGATCCTGTTGGAATCCCATACAGCGATTTCAGACCCTCTATCTGTACTTATGTGAGAAAGCTGTTTCAATTTTTTTGGGATGCTGTGAATAATAAACTTCATGAGTTCAAAAAAACTGTAGGCTATACTCGTCTGAACAGCCAGAAACGTTTGGATCAAATCATGATCAGGCGATGTAGAATCGGCCATACATGATTAACTCACGAACATTTACTAAAAAAGAGTCAGTCCTAGCCACAACTGTTCCTATCATAATACCTTCCATCTTCATTTTATCCAGCCAATTTCTACGTTCCCACTTCGAACCTGCCTTGATTTATCTGGACCCGTTCAATGTTCAAATAACTTATAAATAGACACGAGACGTCACTGACCTCGAAAGCATTTGAAATTCGAAATGGGTCGCACAAGAGCGTTATTGATTGGCTGACCTAAATTGTGGGCACCTTATTAGGAGGAAAGACGCCGCTATTAGAGGATGATGTCACTCTACGTGACTTCACTGACCTTCACTCGCAATCGATGTGTACGTTCTGATTGGTTCTTCTGCCGTTAGAAGGTGAAATTTACACCTCGGATTTTGAACACTGAAGGGGTCAGATAAATCAAGGTAGCTACAACATGTAACCTAGTGATGACGTTTATATATTGACCTTATATTGTCACTAGGTTACAAGCCACTCCATACCACATTTGTCTTTTATTTTCCGTATGGTATAAAGAATCAAGTTACGGCCACATACCTATCATTTCTTGGTAGATGGTATCATTTCGAATAGCGGTGACACACTGCCCGCAAAATCCGCTGCCGATTTCATCGCATTTCAGCCAGTTTTTCCAGCAGCTCCCGCTTCGATCTGCAATTTGTCTTCCATGTTTCTTTTCGAAATGAACTGCGCATGCGCCAAAGCCGTGACCTTTGTAAAACTTTCTCACTGTTTTAGGAGATGTGAGAGATTTTAACGACACTCTATTGTAGCCCTTATGTCCCTTGACAAAGGGTTTGTTACAATTAATGCAATTATCCATGCTTAACTTTGACAAGTTAAAAATCGTCTGCTACCACGCTTTCCGGTTTTACAAAGGTCACGGCATTGGCGCATGCGCAGTAAACATGGAAGACAAATTGCAGATCGAAGCGGGAGCTGCTGGAAAAACTGGCTGAAATGCGATGAAATCGGCAGCGGATTTTGCGGGCAGTGTGTCACCGCTATTCGAAACGATACCATCTACCAAGAAATGATAGGTATGTGGCCGTAACTTGATTCTTTATACCATACGGAAAATAAAAGACAAATGTGGTATGGAGTGGCTTGTAACCTAGTGACAATATAAGGTCAATATATAAACGTCATCACTAGGTTACATGTTGTAGCTAAAATCAAGGCAGGTTCGAAGTGGGAACGTAGAAATTGGCTGGATAAAATGAAGATGAATACCTTCGGATGATAGTCACACCTGGCATTCATTCATCTCCGTGTGCTATAACCCGTACCGTATAAAACGGTCAGTTGATGCTCCTTACCGGATATTTTCTGAACGAGAACCACTCCACCTCGCCGCTGGTCGTATTTAACATTCCGATCGCTGATGCCTGGGGTCAACTTGGGCCATTTGTGGAGCAACCGCCGCTTCGATTCAACTTTCGGCCGCCATGTTTTCTTCTTCGCCCGGATGCACATGCGCAAACCATGCCTTCCAATAAAACCGGAAATGTGCGCGCCCCACACCCTACATGCAGGTGGCAGGGAATGGGTTTAGCATCTGTGGATGTTGCAGTTTGATGATGGAATCGGGAAAATGTTTTAACTGCAGTAAACCTTTTGTGAGAGGACCTAAAGGTTATAGCAGAGTTTCTTTGAAATCATTAACAAGTCCCCAAACTGGACACCTATTTCCAAATTACTATGCCGACATTTCCACGCTATTTTTGTGCTATGAATGCATAAAACTACTGAAGAAAAAAACAGTCATAAAAAACACTGGACAGAGGAAAAGGACATGGGCAGATAGAGAAATGGAGATCTTCCCCAATAAGGTTCGCTCCTGTGAAAAAGAAGTCGAGGACATCTGTTGGTAGTGACAACCATTCTAAGGCAATGGAATATCTCCAGGACCATAAGTATATCCATGGATTGAGATGGTTAGTCCATCGTGGTGGCCAGGCAGCAAAAAATGCCTTCATCCGTGTTACCTGCGAGGTGTTAAAGCAAGAAGTATGTATTTGCTAAACCATATAAAAAATTCAAATTCACAGAATAAATGTCCAGCATGGACATGGAGCAATAGATCTGACTGATGTTCATATATATTTTGTTATGTTCATTATAACTTACAGTTGCATGCAGTGACTTTTCTCTATTTTTTTTATTGAAGTTGAAATATCTGCTTTATCAAATTTATGTTTTGATGGCACTGACATGCCAGATAATCTTTGAGTTGCTAATTTATGTATTTATACTGTTATCATAAATTATTTTCAGAAAGCAGTCCTGAATTCAAAATCAACCTTTGCAAGTGAGGTAACAGAGGAAACTATATCCACATACTCATGGGATAAGGTGGTGGAACAGTCGAAGGAGAAATGTCCAACGATTATATCATGTCTTGAAAGTATACTATCCGATGCGAAACATGCGGTATTCAAGCATTATGGCCCAAAGAAAAATAAACGGTAAAAGAATCCTCTGTATCCCAACCTGATGATGATCGTGTGATGGAATATCATCTTTGATAACTGTCAAATTTTGACCAAGAATCAATTATTGACAGAGTTCAGTTAATCATGTAAATTATTTACTAGAACCAGTCCCTTACCAAAAATTCTTGTAAGATCTTACAAGAAAGTGTCCTGTAAGATCTTGTAGGACAGTCTTGTAAGATTTTGGCACTTTTCTTGTAAGACTGTCCTACAGGATCTTACAAGATCCTACAAGACTGTCCTACAGGATCTTACAAGATCCTACAAGACTGTCCTACAGGATCTTACAAGATCCTACAAGACTGTCCTACAGGATCTTACAAGATCGTCCTTCAGGATCTTACAAGATCGTCCTTCAGGATCTTACAAGATCCTACAAGACCGTCCTACAGGATCTTACAAGATCGTCCTTCAGGATCCTACAAGATCTTACAAGACTGTCATACAGGATCTTACAAGACTGTCCTGCAGGATCTTACAAGATCCTACAAGACTGTCCTGCAGGATCTTACAAGACCGTCCTTCAGGATCCTACAGGGTTGTCCTACAGGGCTGTCATTTGTGTCAATTAACGCAGATAGAATAATGCTGGATGGTTGTGCAGGGTTGTCCAATATACTGCAGGTTTACGATGAAACGTTTCGTGTCGAATGAGATAGTCAATATAACAAATTATATGCATTCATTTCATACATTTTATTGTATAAAACAGAAACGTATAGACAGCTATACACACAAAACAGAAACGTATATACAGCTATACACACAAGGGATTATTATGTTGTCATGTCATACATTTTATTATATAAAATAGAAACATTTATAGGGAATAGCAACCAGCACATGCACGTAGCATCCAAAGTCCAAGGCATCCATGTTTTTCTCAGCAGATCAAGTGTCTTTTATAACTTTTTAGCTCCCCATTCAATTTTGATTTCATCGCGTCCAAAATCACCTTGCTGGTACAGGGAAACTTCTTCTGGCAGTAATCTATAAAAAATGAAAAGTCATGAAATTAGCAAAGAAATTGTTATCAAGTTATCAATGTGTCAAGTTATCCTGAAACTATTCAGAGGTTATCCTCATAATTTAAATGGGTAGAATGGTATAAAATTGTTGTGACATTAGCGAAAAAGTATGATTAGAGAAATCTTTAAAATATTACACTACATTCAACTGGCGTAATGCTGATATTAGTGAATGTGACGATAACCAGGATGATTTGCATTGAAATATCATAGAAATGTGATGTTATTGTTATTGGTGTGCCCTCTGCAAAAACCAAACATGTGCCGCTCACTGAACAAAGATTATTTGGGTCCAGTAGTACCAAAGTCATTCAAGTCATTTGTTATTAATGTAAAATACACATTCTTGAATGCATGTTATGAGTATTATAAAGCAATATAAATTATGATACTTAAGCAGTATTCATGGATTTGGAGCAAAATATTTTGAAGTGGAATCCAGAATTATGGATCAACACTAAATGAAAACGCAATCACAATTGGGAAAAAATATTGAGAATGTACACTAATATGATTTTAACAATGTTCGTCATCCAGTTGTATTGGTCATGTAATATTGCCTGATGCTATTTCCTCTTTGGCGAAGAAGTAATTCAACAATAGACGCTGCATGATTTCCATGATCACATGTCTGCTCCGAGTCGATGAAATGTGCGCCTCGAACATGTCCGATTGGTTGCATCTGAGGAGAAAAAAATTGTTTAAAACGTTTTAAATGAAATGAATGAATGAAATGTCCTCATTTTCAAGATGTGGGTACAGATGTACAATTGAATTATGCAGCAATCCTTAGCCTTGGTCAAGAATAGTGTAATAAATAGACAATTAAAATATAGCCCGTTATCATGGTTATGGTGACAGGAAATCTAATCATAATTTATCCTGCTTTTCCTGGTCACATTTTTATCATAGCAAATATCGGTTATGCCAACAGTGTATTTGTTATCAATTTATTTTAATAAATATTCCTTTGCGATTTCATCAGAACTTTGGTATGGAAATATCTTCAAATCTTCAGTTGTAAGCAGAAACGATAAAGACTTCAAAACAACAAGTGCAGAGATGCGCTCAACTGATTTGGTTTTGAGGAATGGCTTATCTCCTCCTCCTGCAAACTTTTCTTCAGCAAGTTTTTTCTAAACCCAACTGTTTGGTTTTTACAGAATGAAGAAATACATTGTGCAGTGGTGTGATATAACCTATATATCTCACCCTCCGGGGGATTTCCTCCAGCTGACAATGCAACAATGGCAATTCACACTGCCTTGATGAACCTGGGTAGATCTGAAAGGAATTTTGAGACAGATCGAGTTATGGATATTTCTTTGTGAATTCCAGGCTAAATGAGTCATTAATTTTGACTGCAAATATAAGGCGAAGTGCTGCAGTAGTTACTGAGAAGAGTATTAATTGTTTAATATGCCAAGTATATGAAGAGAAACTTGTTGATAGTTAAAGCTCATAGAGGGTCCACATTACAACATTCTGAGTTTAACTAGAAATTAGAATTGTTTTGCTAATAAAATGATAACATTATAATTATATTTATAACTTACTTACCATCACTACATGTAGCTTCACTCATCACCATCTGCAATACAGTTCTTTAAACCTCAATAGTTCCAGCTTAACATGAACAAATCAACTTTCTTTTTGCACTCCATCCTGCATGTTTTTCTGCTGTTGTTGTTGTTCTCATATGACAGCATGGTGGCGCCACCAGTGGCCAATTAAAATATACCGGTACAGGGGAGATAACTCTCCTCAAATTGTTGAATTAATGCCAGCAAGTCAATTGCTAATGTAATAGACTACCAGGAAAATAGAATAATATTACCTGTATATAATTGGTGATAATGAAGAGGGTAGAGTATTCATTAATGGACATTTTTTTCTTGAAAATCATGTTAGAACTGATGTATTCTTCTAAAATTATTTTCTTCATTGTGTCCAATTTTATTATAAAATCTTTGGATTGGACTGATTATTAATTAATTATTTATTAAACTTATTAATTTTATTATAAAATCTAAATTCAACAAGATTTCTTACACAAATATGATACTATTTTGATAACACTATGTAGAGATCGATATTATTGATATCTTTATTTTATTCGAATGAAAACCCATATGTCACTAATATGATATCTGAAGTCTTACGTAAAGTTTGTGTATTTTACAATTCAAGCTGTTGTTGTTGTTGTTATTCATTGAAGAATTCGTCGCATTTTGTCGCTGTATCCAAACACCAAGATAGTTATATTGATAACTTGTATCATCGTAAGATAACATATTGAAAAACAAATGTAGTACTTTGACAGAATTTCCCAATCAGGTTTGAAGGTAAACTATTATCAGATAGATTTTTTTAAATTTTCAAGAATAATTTTCTTACTTGCGTGAAACAGATGAGGTTCTCCATATGATTGATTCAGTAGAGAGAAGTACAATTTTGGTATATATCATGATAATATGCCTGCCATTTTTGAAAGAGAAAGTGCTAACCATATCTTCAACTGGAGATCCAATGTTGTGGATATTCTGTAAAACTGTCTTGTAAAAATACTTTCCAAAAGCAAACTGATTTTTTGTCCTGCAGGCAAACTTATTCTTACAAGATCATGTAGGACAGCTGTCCTGCAGGATCTTACAAAATCTTGTAGGACAGCCAGCTTTGTCCTTCAGGATCTTGTAAGATCGTGTAGGACAAAAAAACTGTCTTGTAAGATCTTACAAGATCTTGTAAGAAAATTTCAATTCCTACGAGATCTTACAAGATTTTTTGGTAAGGGGTATATTATTATTTTCTCAACTATCAGAATATATTATCTTGCAAAATATTTTTGATGGTCACCAACTTGGAAAACCTACTTCAGTGAAGACATTGTTTGAAAATGCATCCTTTTGTCAGGTTACAATACAGATATATTACCTTGTTTGTTTTTTTTTCCTTGACAGTAACCTGTCAATCGAGGAAGCAGAGAGTGTGATCAACAGCCGATTGGGACTGCTCTTGGCCATAGTCTTACACACCAGCAAACCCAATAAACACAAGTTCCTACAGGCTTGTATGGGGGTACAGCTGTGGAGGCAGGGCTGTCCCCACAAAATCTTTCAGACACTGAACGACATGGGGATATCCCAGAATGTCGATGCTGCTCGGGGACATGTGGACAGGCTAAGATCAGGGCATGCTGAGGACATTATCAAATGGAAAGAAAATGTTGAGATAATAATATTTTATATAAGAGAATGCAACATCTTTTCGTACAAAATCAATCTTGATTGATTGGTATGGTTTAACAGAGTATATTCCTCCATTAGCATATTTCAAGATTAAGATTTTTCAACTGATTCTGTTATCCCTCTAATAATTCAATCACAGGAAGTGCAATTTCCCACCATAACTTTTTGGGGGGATCAAATTTATTAGAACTGGAAGTTGTTAAAATGGTTCAAAATCAGCCACATAATCCATTCTTTTTTGATTATTTCAAAGATTCGAACGGTGATCAAATTTATTAGATCCACCGATTGAATTTTGTCCCTACAATTGGTTGGGGAGGGGGTGATTAAACGGTGATAGGGGGATTCAATTATTAGGGGGATTACTGCCATTTGTTCAACTGAGGAGAGACTGTGATAGATAAACTGAAATATAGATGTCAGTCTGTTGTCTCTATACTCAATTTCTTTTGATCTTGGAATTACTCTCAGTCAGATATGTGATGTTAATACAACCCTCTCTTTCATTTAATTTATGGATAATGATACATATTTCATTGAATAAGCTTATACCGGTCTTGTATTTGCTCTTAATATCAGAAGTCAGTGATTGAACAGAAGACTTGCCGGAAGCAATTATTCCATGGTGACCCACCAGCGTCGACATCTTATGGGGTGTGTTGGGACAATGTACAAATTCAACCACACAGAAAACACCACGGATCCACTCCAGGAAGTCAGTTTTTATTATGGGGCATGTGCCTCGGAGTCTAGAATAGGATTAGCTTCCACAACCTGCAATCGCTGGAAGTGAAGGAGGCTAAACAGTTGTCCCCATACTCCTTCATTCCGACACCAGAAGATTACCAGAAACTGAGAGACCATCTGATCATTCTGGTGGAGAGGATCCTGGTGGAGCATTTGCCCAAACTCTCAGGCATGAAAGGAACAGTTGAGTGGCACATCCCGCACAGATTTTCGCAAGAAATGGCACAAGAAAGTCCACTGGTACTTGAATGTAGCATTTTTATGTCTCCCCCAACATAGTTGGGGGGAGACATCTAGTGTTTGTGCTGTCTGTCTGGTTGGATGGATTCTGTCTGGATGGATGTCTGTCTGTCCGTCCCCTTACCTTGTCTGCAAGATATCTTGAGAACTACTGGATGGAATTTCACCAAACTTGGATGGAAGCTTCATTGGGATAGCCCCCCCATTTGATTAGGTTTTGGTGTGTGTGTGTGTGCAATCATCCGTGCCCGGTGTCCGTCCGTCCGTCCATCTACTGGTACATGTATATACAGGCCTTGTCTGCAAGATATCTTGAGAACTACTGGACGGAATTCCCTCAAACTTGGATAGAAGCTTCAGTGGGAATAGCCCCCTCATTTGATTAGGTTTTGGTGTGTGGGCGTGCATTCATCCGTGTCCGGTGTCCGTCCGTCCGTCCATCTACTGGTACATGTATATACAGGCCTTGTCTGCAAGATATCTTGAGAACAACTGGATGGAATTTCACCAAACTTGGATGGAAGCTTCATTGGGATAGCCCCGTCATTTGATTAGGTTTTGGTGTGTGTGTGTGCATTCATCCGTGCCCGGTGTCCGTCCATCCGTCCATCTACTTGTACATGTATATACAGGCCTTGTCTGCAAGATATCTTGAGAACTACTGGACGGAATTTCACCAAACTTGGATGGAAGCTTCAGTGGGATAGCCCCGTCAGTTGATTAGGTTTTGGTGTATGTGGGTGCATTCATCCGTGTCCGGCGTCCGTCCATCCATCTACTTGTACATGTATATACAGGCCTTGTCTGCAAGATATCTTGAGAACTATTGGACGGAATTTCACCAAACTTGGACAGAAGCTTCAGTGGGATAGCCCCCTCATTTGATTAGGTTTTGGTGTGTGTGCGTGCATTCATCCATGTCCGGTGCCCATCCGTCCGCCCATCTACTTGTATATACAGGGCTTGTCTGCAAGATATCTGGAGAACTACTGGACGGAATTTCACCAAGCTTGGACGGAAGCTTCATTGGGATAGCCCCTCATTTGATTAGGTTTTGGTGTATGTGGGTGCATTCATCCGTGTCCGGTGTCTGTCCATCCGTCCATCTAGTTGTACATGTATATACAGGCCTTGTCTGCAAGATATCTTGAGAACTACTGGACGGAATTTCATCCCACTTGGATGGAAGCTTCAGTGGGATAGCCCCCTCATTTGATTAGGTTTTGGTGTGTGTGCGTGCATTCATCCATGTCCGGTGTCCGTCCGTCCATCCATCTAAGATATCTGGAGAACTACTGGATGCAATTTCACCAAACTTGGATGAAAGCTTCATTGGGATAGCCCCCTCATTTGACTAGGTTTTGGTGTGTGTGCATGCGTTCATCCGTGTCCAGTGTCCGTCCGTCCGTCCATCTACTTGTACATGTATATACAGGCCTTGTCTAAAAGATATCTTGAGAACTACTGGACGGAATTTCACCACACTTGGATGGAAGCTTCAGTGGGATAGCCCCCCTCATTTGATTATGTTTTGGTGTGTGTGCATGCGTTCGTCCGGTGTCCGTCCATCCGTACATCTGCTTGTACATGTATATACAGGCCTTGCCTGCAAGATATCTTGAGAACTATTGGATGGAATTTCACCAAACTTGGATGGAAGCTTCATTGGGATAGCCCCCACATTTGATCAGGTTTTGGTGTATGTGTGCATGCATTCATCTGTGTCCGGTGTCCGTCCATCCGTTCATCTACTTGTACATGTATATACAATGAAAATCGCCTCTTTGTAATTAATATTTTTAGATATGCAGCTTTGTTTAAGATACTTATTGCTACATTAATTTTATAGCACTTTCCCTTAAATTATGTGCCCATTCAAGGCAAGGTGGGAGGTTGGGGGAGACGTATGTTTTTGCTCAAAAAAACAACCAGCATAGGCTTCATGCCGGAGCGGCAACTCAAGGGTCAAAGCGGAACCTCTAGTTTATTATATATTCAAATCTGGGATGGTTTAGTTAATAATATTGAGCCATACATGGAGAAAATAATACTTTTTCCCAATATGTGTATTTTCTGATGGCAAAATATTTAGATGATTTATGTTTTTGGATGGGACGTTGAAGATGCAAAACCAAAAGCTGTATATACTTATTATCTCCTCGTAGGTCAAATTAATCAGAAGCCAAAATTTGGAATGAATGAATTTTCCGAGTGTTTATCATTTTCTAAGATCATGAATGTCAGTATCATGTTCATGATAAATAAATCCTAAAAAAAATTTCTTTGCTATTGAATTATATATTTTATCACTTTATTAATTCCAGGTAAACTTAGGTGTTGTTGATGCAGATCCTGCCTCCACTAGTGGTTGCATACAGATAATGAAACACTTACATCAGTATGTGCCGGTTATTGAAGACAAAGTGGTTAAAATATTGTGCAGTGGAGATGGCCTCAGTGTGGAGAGAATGATAGCCTCTCATCGAGCTCGAGGGAATGGAGATACAGAGTCTCTACGCCTTGAGGGGCTGGTTGAATGCCCACAAGAGTTCCACAAAGAGATACTTTTGATGCAGGTGTGTATGATAAAACCTCAGATGCCAAACTATGTTAACACATTCCTGCAACACTTAAATGATACATTCATCATGCTCATGTATACAATGACACTAAATGATACTCAGAGACACACTCATTATCACATGATACACTCAGGTAAACACAAAACATGTTCATGGAAGTCACATGCTACCCTTACATAGCACATGATAGTCCCGGCACCCTCTCATGATACAGTCACATGACAACAGAGACATATAACTCAAATGCTAAGCTTTTTCTCTGCTTCTTGTATTTTCAGGACACGGTGAACATCTTCTTTAAGGGTAAAAGTGAAGCCTCACGAGGGACACTATCTCAAATGAAGAACTTTTTCAAGCACAAGAACTTTAAGAAAGAAGTAAAGGCAAATGTTCAACATGTGTGGGATATGCTGCTTGTAAGTATTCTGTTTATTCATTTTCAACAAATGGACAATACCATAACTGTTAAGCATGTCTTGTTTCATGACCTTCAGAATGCAGGCCTCAATTTAAGGAGTGCTGATGGTAACCTCTCAACAGGTTACCATGAATTCTACACTGGTAACCTGTGGGAATCCATTGCATAATTGTTACCCTAATGTCATATTATTAGTCAAAATTATGGGGACCTGAAAATAGGTTACCACTATTTTTCATATGGCAACCTCCAGGCAACCTGAAAACAGATTACCGCCTTAAATTGAGGCCTGGAATGTACTAGAAGACTACATACAGTACTATTGCAGATCAGTATTATCCCTTATTTATAAGTGACACTAATGCAAGGCTGCGTAAATCCATGTGCATCGACATTTCTCTTTGTAGTTTGCCACACACTCCTATGTTGTTCTTTTGGCCATGACACTCCTGGAAATGTCGAAAATAGATGATGTTCCAAGCTCCTTCCCAGTGAATGGAAATGCAGACTTGAAATCCAAGTGGCTGGAAATGACTGCTGGGAAAATAGTGGATTTCGCTTGGCTCGCACCAGATAAAGAGGATATCAGGCGGATTGCGGAAGCAGTCAAATTTGACAATCTTGACAAGTCGGATGTCTTCCCATTCTGCACATGTATGGAAGGTATGGATTTAACAGATATATACTGCAGCTGATGAAAAAAAATCACATATATACAAGATTAAAACAACAGAGTAAGTGGTATACATGTATGTTCTTCCATTTCAAAATTTCAAAATTTGAATGTTTCATTTCTAAACTTTTCAGACATATGGTAAAAATATAACGCTATTCACATATTTCTTAAAATGTGCAAACTCACTAAAACGTACAAACAACCATGATTTCCTGGTTGAAATTAAGTGCAAATGTTATTTCGTTTTGCAGATAAGGATGAACCTTCTGGTTCAGTGCTGTTCTTCGGCTTGTAGATCATCATGGTTACATGTAAGCTGTGCACAACTGACCAGTGAGTACAACAAACTTGCTGAGAGGATCATTAAAATTTAAATGTGTAAGGTATAAAATGATGGTAGCATTACATGTTCATAAATATCTGCAGAACTTGGATATGTTCCTCCAGTGGATGGATGTCTGTGTGTGTGTGTGTGTGTGTGTGTATGTGATGGTGGGGGCGGGGGTATGGATCAGTTTATGAGCTTGATGGAGCATGTTAATGGAGAAGTTTAAGTTGAGGACTGGTACTGCAGCCTGGAATGTGAACAAGATGGGACATACATATATTGTCTCTGTCACAAGAAAGCAGGTGGGAGAATGGTTCAGTGCCACATGAAGGCAAAATGCAAGAAGCATGAATGGTACCACACAGAATGTGTTGGATATCAGGGAACAGGTATATATATACTGTCAATGATATGCCATGTAACCTTTCAGTTGACCTGGACATGATGAATACTAATTTATAACAATCAAATTCTCAAGTGACTGATGTTGCCACCATAGCAGTGACAGACCAGCTAATAGCTAGACTGTACAATTTTCATTTTATATTGCCTCTCCAATAAATATCACTTTCACATTTTTGTTTCAACTGCAGAAACATGGTACTGTTCAGATGAATGTGCCCTTGGATGCGAGAATGATGATCCCGTGCTGAACTACACTAAGGCTCTCATGTGGGAGGGATTGAATTTGCTGGCACACAGAGATGCAGTCCGAGAAGGGAATGGGGAGCAAATGCTGTCTCATTGGAAAATGGACATGCTCTCCTTCTGGTCCAAGAAACATTATAAATATTTCATAATCGGCCATCAGCTACTTGCAGGTACATGAATGATTCAGGCATTGTGATCATGGAAAATCCAACTTGCCAGAAGAGAGATTTTTATATTTATTCCTAAAAAAAAATATTGTTTGTTTATTTGATCGTAATCAGTCTCTGTTGCTAAGCTAAAACGCTTAAATGAGAGTTTGATACAAATCTGATATGCAGATGAGCTTTGCTGAGGTGACACGGTGAACTCAAGATCAACTTGTGGAATATTTTCCAACTACAATGTTATGCAAGATCAGTATATTTTTAGATAAAATTTCAGGATCAATAATGTGTTTACTGGCAATTGGATGACAGCTATTGGTAAAAAGCTGAGTATTTTATTTTCAGATATTTTATAGATTCTTTTCAATCAACATGGATAGCATGGACCAAAGATTACTGCATATTGACCTAATAAAATTCTATATTAACATGTATAAGTTTCAGGATATATTCCCTAGTAACATTTTGCTGTATTCTAAAATGAAACGTTTGAGTTTGCAGGATAGATTAAATCAAAAAGGTGATGAGTTAGAGACATCACTGTTTTTTTGTGATCACCTTTAAAAACAAAGGTCATCATCTCTGCAGAGTGATGAGCAGTGATTGTAAATGTAGGTCATCGCCTGTCAATGGTGTTGAGACAAAATCATCACCCTTAAAAGGGTGATGGCCATCACCGTTTAAAGGTGATGGCTGTAACTCATCATCTTTCAAAGATGATGGCCAGTTATGATCACCATTAAAGAGTGATGTAACATCACCTTTTTCCTGGCTGTGTAGATAGTGTTAAATGTAATATTATTGCCAATCTCGCAGCATAAATGTTGTTTTGTTTTATAAGCTAATTACTACTTGTGATTGTAGGAATTGCAGGATTTCTGCCCGAAAGATTAGGAATGGAGCTGAAGTGGAACAGGCTGGCAAACATGCATGGAAGAAAACGTGGAAATATTGGTCTGGATTTGGTGAACGAATTACTAAATAACGACTTTAAAGGTAAAGTGACCTACTCATAAAAAAGTTAATTCAATCACTATTTACTTTTATACAGTTAAAAATATTAGCCTACTGGAAAAAGTTTCGTGTAAGATTGATGAAGAACAATAGTGTAGACATTTATCATAATACATGTACATGTACTATCATCCATGCTGTTGGATGAATAATTAAAATTTTGCTTTTCTTCTCAATTTTCGCATTTTAGAAATGTTGAAAGTTTCTCGTGGACAGTACACACCAAAACAAGTAGACAGATGTGCCCAAATGGGTGGGGCATTTGGAAAGAAGATGGATAGAATGTTCACCAGCCAAGGCCTTGGCTCTTTTCAGAAGTGGTCTGTGAACAAACATCCAGATTACCATGCTGATGTCCAGCTGGTCACAGAAGAATATGCACAGGATGCACTCTTTGATTATCTTCCTGGAAGACACCATGATGGGTTTGAGAATTTTGAGCTCGATGCAGCATCCCGAATCGTGTCACCAGAGGCAATGGGCAGGAAAATTGCATTCTGGTCTGCAAAATTAGACCGGTGGCGAAATATCAGCCCTGCCCGCGCCCATGCTCGTGCCCGCACCCGTGCTCGTGCCCGCACCCGTGCTATGGAGTGAACGGCAGACTGAGCAGCAGTCTGCTGATGCCAGTGGAGCAGTTGATGACTTTGTCATTCCCTCCACTGTGAGCTTTTCCAGAATACTGTCCCGTATGCACCTTTTCTGTGCCTCTGTTTCCTCGATGATGGACAGCATATCAGCCTGTACATACTTTGTTGATCGTGGGTACACATACATGAATGCCTTCCCTGGCTGGCCATCTCGGGAGCAACGTCCAACTTCTTGCCAATATTGGATGGTGTCTTTTGATGGGACCCAATGAATGATGTACCGGACATCTGGGACCTGCACGCCAAGCCCAAAGGCCACAGTGGCCACAACACACCATAAGGGGGTGTTCGTTTTGGGGAAGGATTGGAGGATTCTTTCTTTGGACTCCTCATCTGTGTCTGCATGGAACATCTCAATGAGTTCCCATGCATCATCCCCCAAGCTTGACATGAGTAGTTCCCATATACATGTGACTGTGTCTATTGATCCACAAGGTTCAATCGTATGAATGCATTACCACATAAAACTTGTATGAATTATATTGCAAAGGCAATATCATACCATATAGGTCTGCTTCAATTGCTTTTGTTGGGGGGAGGGGGGAGACACTTATTGTTTGAGTATTTTATGTAATTGCCCGAACAGCAATTATTCATGATGCCCATATAAGGAAATGTCTGTAGAAATTTTACCACTGCAAAACACAATATTCAGATTTAATATTCTAAAACTGGGTTACACTATTGATCTTATGAGTCTAAAAGTGATTGAATTGTTAGAGACCTCACTGCTCCTAAATGTTACTGTACTGATGGTTGTTTCAGTGATCTCCAGTGTTGATTTGCTTTGACAGTTCATTTACAAATGTTTTAGACATATTTATGCAAAGTTTATGTTAGTGGGAGGTATATTTACCCTGTATAGATAATTGCACGTGGTGCTCTTCGACCCAGCTTGGTAATAAGTTGGATGTACCAGTCTACTTGTTTGGTGAAATAATCCTCTGGTGTTCTCTCAATGGAAAGATATATATTGGGCCTGTGATGAAGATAAAAGTATAAGGTCCTGTCAGATATATAGGAAGTAAGTTCACGCTGGAGGAGCTTATAAGTCTATGACTTAGTGCTCAAATCAGAGGTATTCAGGTATTCAGGTATATCTTCTCAGAATCTTCTCAGAAAATTAATTGCTTTGATACATCATGTACACTGAGCAATCTAAAATAGCTTGTCATCTTTTTTTTTTTTGCTTCCGCTTCATTTTCATGTTTTGCATATGTGTAGCAATGAATCGACCATGTAATAGATTGTGTAAACTTTACAAGTAGTCCTTAATTAACATACCTGTCAGGAACTACAGCAACAATGTTGGTGCTTGAAATGGGGAGATGCAAGGCTTCGCAAATTTCAAGTACCATTGGTTGGGTTATCGTGGCTGTCAGAGCCAAAACTGGTGTTTTAGGCAGGAGACTGCGAAGTCTGGGAACTTTGGTATAATCGTGCCTGAAGGTCTTTCCCCTGTGTGATAGAGATGTGTACATATAGTACTTACTTAATATGTATTGTATCTACCTCCCCCCCCAAATTAATCAGAGTGGGGCTATTGATGGCTCTGGTTGATATCCATAGGCTGTGGTCACAAAGTTTGATGGCTGTTGATCTATTAGTGTTTTGTTATGTGGCTTGTAAGACATATGTCTATTATATTTAATGCAACTTATTTCCAGTTACATGCATTTTAAATGTTTGTAATATCTTTGGTAATATTGAATTCTTACAGTATATATCAATGCTTTCCAATTTTGAGAACATCCATGATAAAGTATGGATAATGCTGGTATATCATGTGAAAAACGGCTTGTATGGTTGTATCTGTTGTATGGAATCTTTGGTTAATGTTAAGTTCATTATGAATAATGTTTGTTACCATTTCGTTAAGCAGTGCACCTCATCAACTGCGAACAAGCAGATCCTATTCCTTAGTGACATGACCATATCCCACCATAGGTTAATGATTATTGCTTCCGAGGATGAAAAAACAAGACTGTAATTGCCTTCCAGGATGTCTGGAAAATGAATAGATTATATGTTCTGGCAATGAATGATTTTGAAGTGATACTGAGAAATGTATGAGCTTAAAGTAGCAAGTATTATATTGGTGAAAATGTGATTCCATTCTTGTACCTCTGACCCATGGATTGAAAATTATTTAATTTTCAAATATTAAACAGATATATAGGTTTACATGGAGTTTGTTAATACATTTATAGATTGAATGAAGTTCCTAATTAGGTTGATTGGCTACCTCTAGCCACGATCGGATCCATGTCTGCCATTCTGGTAATGGCAGCAGATGAAATGCCAGCCCCAGACCATCTGTTCACCTGGTCAAACATCAAGCTCTTCAATGGTGAAATAATAATTGCCAAGTGTTTCTCCTCTGGATGAAGCTTTTCAAAATGCAAGAAAACACATTTGATGATCAGTCATATTGCTGGAAGTTATTAGCTTTATTAGGCCTCAGTAATTTCACAATGATATATTAAAGTATACATTTAGTATAGTGGCCCACACAGCCAGCTTACATGATCCATAATCGGAGGAATGAGAGCATAGCATTCACTCCTTCCATATCCAGTTAGGAGAATTTCCATAACATGCTGTTTATTCAATATGTGATTTATCACATCGAGCTGCTGTCTTTTAAGCTCGTATGGCAACAGCTTTGCTATTATCGTTTCCATTGTTTATTCTCACAATGACCGGGGAAAATCGTCTGCTAGACCTCCTGCATGTAGGGTTTGGGGCGCGCACATTTCCGGTTTTATTGGAAGGCATGGTTTGCGCATGTGCATCCGGGCGAAGAAGAAAACATGGCGGCCGAAAGTTGAATCGAATCGGCGGTTGCTCCACAAATGGCCCAAGTTGACCCCAGGCATCGGCGATCGGAATGTTAAATACGACCAGCGGCGAGGTGGAGTGGTTCTCGTTCAGAAAATATCCGGTAAGGAGCATCAACTGACCGTTTTATACGGTACGGGTTATAGCACACGGAGATGAATGAAGGCCAGGTGTGACTATCATCCGAAGGTATTATGATAGGAACAGTTGTGGCTAGAGTCAGTCCCAATGTATATTCCTTGCCACGAAGATCTCACGGTGAAATATATTCTTATCGACTCTATAGATTTTAAGATTGTAAGAGATTCATTTTATCAAGCAGCTACTTTAGAAGGTATTTTTGGTCGGGTGAAAGAAGACTGTATCTTAGGTTATTTGGAAGAAATGGGTTTGTTGTATAAGTTTTAATGTGTGTATGTTTTAATGTGTTGGGTTACTAAGTTATTAACTTGAATACTTAGCCTTTTATTTGATCGTCGCTATATAGCTGAAATATTGCTGAAGGCGACGTTGAACCCTAATTCTCTCTCTGTCTGTCGAATTTTGGAAGTCGTGAGTATCTCCCCGATTGATTCTGTGATAAGTTTTGATTCTATCATCAAAATGGAAGTATCAAATGGTGCTGAACACATCATGTAATGCCCATGTTCTTCAACCCTACCAGGACTGTACCTAAACCCTGGGAATAGAAAGGTATATTTTTCAATATATCTCTGGATCAAGCTTGATCAGAAAATGTAAAGAAAAAAAAATCCAAGATGGCTGCCTTGATAACGTCAACTTGCCTGCCTTGATAACGTCAACTATTCTAAACAGGCTTTCTGTGATCTACTTTGGGATGTATTTTTAAAACTGTTTATTTATACTATTTTCTTCGCAAAAACGTAAATAGATAATAATAATTTCATATGAAATAAAATAGTTTTGATCACTGGAAGACGCCAGAATTGTTCAGTTACACCTTGACTAATGCCATTTGATTTTGTCCGTCACATTTGACTTGGGAATTATGCAAATGAAGATTATTTCAGAACGACAACGCCCAAAGTATTAGATCTCAATTTTCTTTCCGTCCGAGCATCAGGGAAAAATTTCACTTGGGAAATCCCTTTCTCTCGTTCCTTCCAGGCCAGACAGGGGTAATTCGACGACACTGATATCTGTTGATATGAATAAGGAAATCGGGAGTTTCGCGTTTTCCTGTTTCACTGGTGACCTTATTCTGTTGAAGGTTTTCAATCAATTTGTTATTCTGGAATCTATTCTTTGAAAGAGTTTGCGCTGTGAACGCCAAGAGATGAGATTAGTGATAAAAAGGATGTCTAGATTTTTGCTCTTCTTTATCGGCATTATCGGTGTCTAACAAACAGTTGATAATGCGATAGTCGTTTCCCTGAGGCTTCTAGAATTTCACCAACGCGCGTACACTGCATCTGCGTTCTGGATCCGATCATTTGAACGGTATATTGATGTGGATGAGTTTTGGAGGAACTATGCGCAAGCATGACGTTTGATATCAAAGCCATCGCATTGCCGTCGTAGTTACATGAAAGCTGATGGGTTTTTATTATTGCCGGCGATGTTTTGCGACAGCGGTCATTGCTTGGGGCAAGAAGCAAAATGTATCACGCGGTCGAACAATTCTAATCAGTGAATGGCATGTTAATCAAGAGAAAGCAAAAACTGCCAGATAAACCACTGGACCATGCACATCGTCACCGCATGCGTGGTCCAATATACGTTTTGTAGTGCAAGTTTTATCAGTTAAGCCCAACTCACACTACGAACATTTTGTTGTATTAGAACAAAAACACTGTTCAGAACATGTTTTGGCTGCAGTGTGAGGTGCCCAGAAGCACGAACATTCTGTCCGAGGAACAAGTGCGTGAAATTAAATGTTTGATTTTCGGAACATGTTTTCGTTCTCAAAACAGTTTTTGTCTTCAGTGTGTGGTGATCGCGAACATGTGTCCGAGAATTTACAAACAGTTATCCAATTAAATGGCAGCTGTCGGTCATGTGATGAAGGCGCTCTCACATGACACAACAAAATGCCTCCCATCATATGACCGGTAGCCTCGCTGCTTGATCGCGGTGACTGGCGGTCAATGGAAAATGTTCGCAGGGTGAGGTTACCACGAACAAAAACACGAACAAACTGTTCTGTTCTAATACAACAAAATGTTCGTAGTGTGAGTTGGGCTTTAGTACCGTACATGTATCTAATCTATACCCCTAATTTAGATAATTAGAAATATACGTCTATAATAATGATAATGGTCTACTCTATTACGACAGCAGAGACGAGTAACATTGTCGGCATAGTCAGTACTTCTTCTTTGATGGCCTACATATATACATATCTCGATCAGTGACTTTGCCTAGATCTGTGAAAAATGTGCGATTCCAATCAACGCCCAAAAAACCATGCCACAAAGCGTATTCACCCAAACTTTCTCAAAGAAGGAGGTGCATTAATACGACTAAAATGAAGTATATGGAATGCTCTATATTCCAGTCACTTTACCAAGATTTATACACTGTGGACTACGTATTATATATTTGCTCAAATGATTTGCACTTTGCGTCGTATTTTGAAATAGCAGAAAATGTGTCCAAAAATGTGTTCAGCTTCGCCGCGTCTAGTACAAACTGACATATAAAGGACGATGGCGACCAGGTGATTTATGACACTGAGCACATGAGATGCGTTTTTCGCTCTATCCTAAACATGTTTTTGGTTGCGGACGACCTATTTGTTAAGCAACGTGAATATTCCACTCGTGATATTTAACAGGGAGAGATCTATACATGAATACTAATTGATAAAAACAGTTTGAATACCGATTAATAGGTTTGACTTGGTCTTTAGAGTGTCTGATTGATATTTCTCGATTTGAACTCGGCTTTGCGTGAAACATGTGTACTCTCACAGTGTGGATATTCTAGACGACTTAACGTACCCTCTGCAGCCCAGTGTGAAAATTACCACATACTGCTAGCGCTCGTAGCGTGCAATATATTTAGTAAAAAAAATTATGTTCAATTCCGTTTAACCCAGGACTAAGGGTCGTGTGAAGATCTTCATTTTGTTCACATGCCCATCCACAATCAAAGCATGATTGAGATACGATATAGGAAACGACTGATGAATTCATTTAGACGGAATAATACTGATCAGTGCTACGGGTGTTCTGATGAATCATATCCCATGATCTTCTGTTCTGTTCTGGTGGATATTTCAACGATGTGATAGAATAGAATAGAATCTTTATTTTGCTGATCACAGCGACCCCAAGGGGCAGACAATCAATGTTACAAAAGAAGAAAGAAATAAAAACATACAAGACTCAACCCATCATTGTAGTAATTCCACCACCCTGTATCAAATAACCCCAACATTACATTAACAACTAACAATATATATATATACATATATATATCAGTAGGCCTATACCATACGGTACGTACCAGAATATCATATGATACCAGAAAATGGTACCAGAAAATTATACGTACGATCGGTACTAAGAATAAGGCCCTTTTTCAGTACAGAGCAGCTGAACAAGAGAAGAGGTTGATATAAATAAATGTACTAGGTATGTTGTTGTGCACATATATTACTTCGAAAGATAGAAGCTTTACACAAAAACTCGGCTATTGCTTGACAAAGCACAGAATTCTCATTGCTAAGCAACCAAGAGAACTGATAAGTAATAGGTAGCGTGGCGAAGTTGGAAGAACAGCGCTCCGCAACGGTGAACAAGGCTTTTCTGTTATCCGCATAAGCTGGGCGCACCAAGAGCACATGGAACTCATCCTCAATGGCATTGCAATAGAGACACTTTCTTGTGTAAGAGTTGGGGAAAATTGCCGACGTCTAACGACTAAAAGCAACCAGCAGACTTCGCATGAAAGTCTCCCTAGTCACCTCACAATCATACTAAAATACGAAGGATTCTAAGACGTAGACTTGGTATCTCAGCTGCACTTTTATTGCAGTTGTTTATGTGGAAACTGAGGAAACCGCACGGTCCCTAGCACCGGCTTAAACAGAATTGGATACGCTAGCTCTGGAGTGGTGATGACAGATCAGATCAAATAGGTAAATCCCCTGATGATAATGGGTGTACAGCGAGGGCGGCTAATGAAGTAAACGCTTCAACTTGGGGTAAATATGGTAAATTCAAAATCCCCAGAAAACACTAGCCTGTAATGCCCGAGGTCGTGCGGTAAATTTCCCAACAAGACAATAAATATACATATATTTGTCAAATGATATCCCCTAAACCATGAGGGATGCCTGGTTTATATCCCTTTCATTGAACACAACTCGGTGTGTCTGATCTGTTGTTTTTGTCAAGATTAACCCCAAGAGATGGGCATGAGATTGATTATAACTTTAACAATACGTATCGCTTTACCCTGCTATTAGTATTTCGACAGAACGTTGCAAATATTAGACAAGTGTCGTATCACTATGTTTGACATTCAGATACGGATACAGATATGATCAGCTTTGTTACCGGTTTATGTATCAGTTATATCGAGGGAGCTCGAGCGTTTCGTCATGCACGCGGGTCGCGTTTCACACCTTTCAAAACAGCGAGAGAATATATCTCATTCCAATCCACAATGGAGAAGAAATACTGCATTTTCTCTTGTTTTTCGCAGACCTTATTTATATATTCGGACGAGGCACCATGCAGAGAATAATTGGCGGACAACGGCCAAGCTCAAGGACCATTCGAATGATTCACCGAAAGTAGAGAAATCCAAACGGCGCAGAGATTATTTAATGGACGACGGCTGGATAATGAATGGCGGACCAAACGCTTGTAATATGTCTTTTACTATATTTAAAAAAATAGGTTATCTAATCTCGTAAGAGTCCATAGATGTCGTTTTATCCCGGTTGCGTTTATTTAACAAAGTCCACGAAAGCCAATTTTGAACTGCCTTCGTCTGAATGTTAGTCGGGGCTGTTAGGGCATAAAAGGGACTGTTTGGTTCAGATTCTTCCAAAAGCACCAAATTTGGCCCATATGTCGCCCATACAATACCTTTTCGATTTTTGACGGGCGCCAAGGTAGTCGCCCCCTGGGGCCGCCATATTGGCGAAATTCATTATGGCCGCCACCCGGGTTAGAGGTCAGTCAATAAAATGGCTAGAATCATGAATAATACAACTTTTTAGTGGTTATCGGAGTCGGGAAATCTGATTCTGATCTTATTTCAACGATTTGAGGTCAAGGTCACCCTAAAGGTCATTTTTGGGTCAAATTCGTCATTTTTAGTGGTTTTTAGTCGAGATATACAAACTAACTCATTTTATCGATTTTCGGGGTTGAGTAACCCGAATCTGGCCATATTTTGACAATTTGAGGCAATATTGCATGTGAGGTTCATGACAGATGTCCCCCGAAACAGAGGTCAACCGGAGGTCAATTATAGGAAACATCAAAAGGGCTAGAATCACAAATAATACCATAGGGCTTTGCGGCATCGGAGAATTAGATTCTGACCTTATTTTGACGATTTGAGGTCATGGTCACCTCATTTGAGAATTAAAGGTCAAAGATCAACAGTTGCTACTAAAAACAATCGAAAGAAGATTATTCAGGAACAAATGTTACTAAAATACTTCGGAGATGACATCTGCTGACAAAATGCTATAACTATGCCGCTACGTGCATTTAAATGTCGTGATATAGCTGAAAAAATGTTGAAAGCGACGTTAAACCCTATTCACTTTAAAATGTTCACTTTAAATGTTCAAAATACAAAACAAAGACCGCTTAAGCAACAGTATACCAATGATTACTTTTACTACCTATGCATTCTGGCTTGCGCTCTATGATGCCAGCAATAAATAATACTTGTCATAATCGCCCAAGTTATTAACGTACCCGCCTTCGCATTTGCAGAGGGTCATGTATCGGACATCGGCACAGTTGCATTTGCACCTTCCCGTGCATGCCTTGAGTCAGCCTCAGTGCATGAGAATGGCATATGTCATAGAAGTGTCGCTGCGAGTGGTCCATAGCGGTTGCCATGTACTGGTGCAATCTTTGTGCCAGCTCCACTCACTGAAGTCAGGGATTCCCTGCTGGAGTGAAGCAACTCCAGCAGCGCTCGCTTCACATGCTGCAAAAGCGCGGCTTGGGAGGTGGGATGTTTTCCAGCGATCTGGTTGCAGTAGTGAAGAGGTGATGCTTGGCCTCATTGACACCGGCTGCATCACATCCCTTGCTGTACATGAGTACGATGAAGCGTTCTATAAGCTCCATATGCACGGACTCGAGAGTGTCAGGATCATGCGTGAGAGCAACTAGTGTGTCGGTGGGGTCCGATATGCTTGTACAGGCTGCCCAGGCGGTCTTTTTGCTACATACAAGAAACTGTGAAGTCGTCTTGCACCCCGTTAAGCTGTGAAAGAGAGGTAGTGCCACGGACTTTGACGGACCAAGATCGGAACAGATGGTTTGGACTGGAATGCCACAATACTTTTTCCTGAACCCCTAAAATCCCCAAGTATGAATGGATCAGCGGCTTCTTAAAAGATGTTAACAAAAAGGAGCCGTTCTCATTCATCAGCACACAGATGTCCAAGACTGACATGAGCGGAAAGCTCCTTCTGTGTACCCGTTTTGAGTCCGTGTTCTTCAACAGGCGTTCTGACCTCACAATACTTCAACCGTGCAACCATTCCGAGGCGGACACTAGGGTCCTCCTGCATCTAGCACATGCCACGGAGAAGGGTCATACAACAGCCTATGTTCGCACGATGGACAGCGATGTCCGGTCTTTGAAGACCCCCGGTCTATCGGAACTCTTGGTGGACTTCGGTACTGGAAAGAAATATTGTGACATTCAGTCCATACCGTTTGTTCCGATCTCGGTCCGTCAAATCCTCTTCCACAGCCTTACTGGGTGCGACCAGACTTCACAGTTCCTTGATAGCGAAAGCCAGAAGGTATAGATACCAATAATCATTGGTATATTGTTGCTAAAGCGGTCTTTGTATTGTATTTCGAACATTTAAATACACATAGCGGCGTAGCGGCATAGTTATAGCATTTTGTCAGCAGATGTCATCTCCGAAGTATTTTAATATAATTTGTTCCTGAATACTCTTCGTTCGATTGTTCTTAGTGGTAACTGTTGATCTTTGACATTTGACCCCAAAAATGGGTTGACCTCAAATCTTCAAAATAGGATCAGAATCGGAGAATGCCACAAACCTTTATGGTATTATTTGTGGTTCTTTTGGTGTTATACCTACAATTGACCTCTGGTTCGGATGACCTCTATCGCGACTCTCAAATGAAATATTGCCCCGAATCGCCAAAATAAGGCCAGATTCGGGTTACTCAAACCTGGAAACCAATAGAATGAGGCAGTTTATATATCTTGCCCCAAAACCACTGATAATGGCGAATTTGTCCCCAAAATGCCCTTTAGGGTGACCTTAAAGGTTACCTTGACCTAAAATCGTTGAAATAAGGTCACAATCAGATTCTCCGACCCCAAAAACCACTAAAAAGTGCTATTATTCACATTTCTAGCCCTTTTGGTTATTCAACTATAAGCAGGATGGCGACCATATTGAATTTCGCCGAATATGGCGGCCCTAGGGGGCGCCCGTCAAAAATCGAAATAGTATGGTATGGGCGACATATGGGCCAAATTTGGTGCTTTTGGAAGAATGTGAACCAAAATATCCCTTACAGCCCCGACTATGTGGGGGAAACGAACGATTATTGAACATCAGTTTTGCAGTTACAAGCGTCTAGTCCGTCATTCATAATCCAGCCGTCGTCCATTAGAGAATATCCGCGTCCATAATCCAAAGACCTATTCCATTTTCCACATAACAATATTAGCACCAAATTCAAAAAGACAATCATAGTGTACATAAACATAGGCTTGTTTCCTGCAAGAGAGAAGCGGTCAACAGTTTTCAATGATGCCGGCAAGACATCATGATTGTCCAAAAATATCAAATCCGTATCGCTGATCAATATTCTTAATCCATAATATTCGTTATAGAGTCGTCATCTGAAAAAGATGTATCTCAGTCACGCTTTGATTGTGACTGTTCATATGAGTACCATGAGGTTGAAACTTACCAGCTCCCGGCGAAACCCAACTCTACGTGTATATTCTTCCGAAATTCGAAGCACCTGTCACTCTCTTTATTATGATCCCTGCTATGATTTGCATCTCAGCCATGCTTTCATTGTAGATGTTCATGCGGACATCTTTAATGGCATGACCACACGGCCCCTAGCACCGGCTTGAGCGGTATCAGATACCAATATCCAAGAGCGATCATGTAATAGGTCTACAAAGCCATGTGATGGAAAATGATGAACTATGTGACCGGTTGACAGAAGAAACGGGCCAAACGAGGGAGTATTAATAGAAAACAAGTTCTTATTCAGAACACACATCTGTGAGACCGACCATGTGATTCATTCTTCACCACATTTCCAAGTCACAAAACTACAATCACATTAATTACCGACAACCGACAGACAATATTTAATGGCATAGATTTTAATGTATTGGTGTAGTGTATTGCTTGAATGATGTTCAAATGTGTTTCTGGGAACATTATGAGCTTTCAGTAGGACAACCTGGGGCCACATCGGCTTGCTATTCTACTGAAGTTGTCTCTGTCGTCTGTACGCTTGGAGTGTTAATCACTTCAAGAGGTGAGGGATGTTGTTTGTAATTGAGAATTACCAGTATATTTTGACGTGCATTGACCCTACCTGTCCTGGGCGATTTGGGGTGTACCGCAGCCTTAGTGGAGGGGCGGTGGGTGGGGGTGGGAGCGGAAGTGCCCCTATATATTTTCGCTATTCCTAAGGCTAGATGACTGAAACTTACCACACTACATCTTTGGATCCAGCTCTACTAGAAAATGTAAAACAAAAATCCAAGATGTCCGCCATGATAACGTCATTTTGAAAAAGGCATCTTGGGGACGATTTTTCGGTCAGAATTTTCGAATTTTTTATTTATGTGTTTTATTCGCGAAAACTGCATTATATATTAGTAAATAATAATCTGATATTATAGGTTTTACCACTTTTCCATACAGAAAAGGTAAAATTTTGAAGAAATCTGACGAAAATATCGCTTTTCTGGTACCCCACATAGCCGTCATTTTGAATTTACCCATGATCCTCTGCTCTGGGATCATGCACACTGGTTTCAAAATGACCACAATATGATAAGCTATACGGAGTCTCAGCTCTCAATTTTTTTGTCGTTCCGGAAACAGGAGCAAAGAAAGAAAAAACAATAGGGGGCGGAACGTGCTCCCCCCAGGTGGGTGAGGCGGTGAGATCAAAAGTTCAAAGTAGGCCTACACATCGAACTGAAGAAAAATCGACAATGTCATAAATCGTCCCACCACGCACAGCTTAATTCCTATTCTCGGTAACCCCTGTATACCCAATGGTCACTTTTATTTACATCATTCCGCGCGACGGCACGTCATTTGTGAAAGAGACGTGCGCGAGATTCTGAATTCCGAATGACGAACACCAACAGCGCGATATGGTATTGACATTTGATGGTCTGAAGTTTCTAGACGTCATTTTACGGAGACACCACGCATACTTCTATTTCTTTAATTGTTAATTGTCCCTTAATGAAGAGCACTGACTGTTTTGTGCAAACCATCCGAATATCTTAACTTATCCATCTTCGTGGGTGTGGAGACAACATGAGCTATAAGATTAGTCGTGGCAGTGAGTGAGTGAATATGGTTTAACGTCGCTTTCAACATTTTCCAGCTATATCACGACGGGCAATGAAAGGGAGGGGAGGGGAGGGGGTGTACCTATTTGTAAAAGAGCAGATCTAATGCTGCCATTATATAGTGCTGTTCCACTGAATTATCATGCCGTAGACAGACTGACACCCCACTCAGTCGCATTATACTCACACCAAGCGAACCAGTCCTTGCTCTACCCTCTTAATGCTGAGCGTAAGCGAGGAAGCAACAAGTTCCGTTTTTCAAGTCCTTGGTGTGACCGGCCTGGGAGTGAACCCAGTACCTACCGCTTACGAGGCCGACGCTCTAACAATTAGGCAACCGCAGTGCGGCGAATGTGCGGCGCAGTCGTAGCAGCCATGATTTAGGGGTATACCGAGCTTCTAATTCGGGGTTTGCTCGCTGGTTTAAATACAAGATACGTGTACCTTCAGAATACTAGATCATGCCTGCAGCGAAAGGTGGCAGATCAGTCATTTATATATTAGAGATGGATACACTGCCAGTCCATGTAAATCCAGTGTCATTTGTGACTAGGATACCCCTATACAGTTTGCTAACTGAAGCAGACAATGAACCCACAAATCAGTTTGACAAAGACAGTGGCGGGAATATGAAACTTCCTCCTTTTCATACAACCTCGAAATACTGTGACATTTGAATACGAACGACGACCTTCTGTTATCAGATGTGAGAAAAAATATGAAGATTTTATTGTGATCTTCAGGAGCAGGCTGTACTGATAACGGCTTTCGATGTGTTTTTGAAGATGACTGGTGAGTAATGTACAGATGTTACTGTCTAAAATATTCGAACTGTCCTAATGCACAATGATAATATACGATATTATAAAAATATGATTTGTCTGTGCCACCCATCAATATTGTATTAAGTAAGAAATATGTCGATAATATAATTTGACTGCATTGAATTTCCAGTACGCATGTTACTTGGTAGATTCCCAGATATTAGGGAGCTATAGATTGCAGTCCAGTGTGTATATACGTCTGTGGCTGATAGCATGGGGAGTAAGCGAAACTCAGCAACCGAAATTTGACAACAAACTTCGGAACAGTCACACAACAAGACAATCTAACACCTTCAAATTATGCATAACTTAATATAAATAATTGACAGAATTAAGAGTGGATTTAAAAGCCAAAGATAAAGATCCCCCTGGGGGCAATTAATAACATTTTTGACGTTACCGAGGCGTCTGGCTGATGGCTTAATATGCTTTTCCGCATAATTCATCTTATTCTCGTGGGGTGAAATAAGCCGGATTGTAGCAGAGATTTATACGTTTTCAGTCATTCCCTGACATCCGTCTGATTTTCTTTCAATGTAGATGATTAATAGAGGATTTTGTTTTGGAGAGAAACTGTATACCGGCAGGGCACTTCAGGCCCAGATCTGTGAATTAGGGCCTTGTCCTTCGACGTCAAATATTGTATTATCCAGTTATTAATATAGTTTATTGTTACAGGTAATCCCAACTATTTGTACTTTTTGTTCAAATCTTTCTTCTGGTGTTTCAAGTGAATATGCTATATCAGTTTGGCACCTGTGCCCCTCCAATAGATCGCTATATAGCTGAAATATTGCTGAATGCGACGTTAAACCCTAATTCCCCTCCCCCCTCCAATAGAGCACCGCCCCTGGAACAAGACAGGAACCCGATGAGCAGGCTGACCCATTGCGTAGCAACCGCCTATGACGCAATTGTCACACCTGCGTCAATTTTGCTAATAGATAAATGTGTATATTGTATACAATTCACGGGATTTATTTCAATGTTGCTTTAATACGTGGAGAAAGTATTATTAAATTTGAAACCCCATCTTTCTCATTCGCCAGATATGATATAGACGATCTCCGTGCTCCGGATGTATAGGCGACTCTTCTGATTTGCAAAAAAGTCAATATTCATGTAATTTAATCTATGTCGACTTGGATTTCTGTCATTTTTGCCATGTGAGTAATAGCAAGCGTCAGATCCGACATTCAATATTCAGCTATCGTTCATGAACGAATTTAGACGTCAATAGACGAAAGACCTATTTGGAATTATTTCCAAATGTGAATGAAACAAAAATAATAAAAGCACAACATGGTTTCCTGCCACAGAGGAGCGGTCAACAGTTTTTAATGATGCCAGCAAGACAAGATTGGAGCGATATGCAAGAGGTGGGAAAAATTGACGACATCTGTTGACTAAAAAGCAACCATATTACTCCGCAGTAAAGCATTCAGACCCGAGAATTCGGTGGATTCTCGGACATAGCCTTAGTATCTCAGCCGCGCTTTTATTGCAGATGTTTATGTTCATGTCGAGACTATGAAGTATCCACACGGCCCCTAGCACGGCTTAAGCGGAATTAGATACGCTAACTCGAGACCTGTGATGACAGATCAGCTCAAACAACTCATCTGATGTTAATGGATGAGCATCGTGGACGTCTGATGGCGTGAACGCATCAACATTGGGTAAATCTGGTAAATGCAATAATATCCAGGAAAACTAACCTGCAATGCCCGACGTCGTACGGCTTAAATTTCGTACCAAAACAATAAATCTACATATATTTGTCGAGAGACATGTACAGAGGACGGGCCTTGGGGACTAACAGTCCACCAGCAGAATCCCACCATATACAGGTAATAGTAAGATGATGTTTTCGATTATTTCGAAACGCGTTAATTCTTCGTGGACGACGGTCGGCTACTGGATGTTGCGTCTGCCGATTGTATTCACCTCGTTTGAAAGATTTATAGATGTCTCATACATTAAGGTTTGTATAGACTATAGAGCTACTCAACCAGGAATTAGTCGGCTAAGCTTGGCCTATGTTCACTATCCGTCTTTATTCTACTGTATAATGAACAAACTGAATCATCCATTAGCTACCTGACCACCGAAAATATACTTCTGCTCTTGTAATGCTCTCATTGTCCAAATGGCTGTGGTATGCTCAATCACATCCCCAGTCTCATTGTTATGGAAAGCCATCAGTGTCATAATTTCTGGTTTTCCACACTTGGTAATTCTATTTTTCACGCGTGGAAAATACAGACAATGATTGGACTGGTAATTACCACGTGTAGATATATCGAAAAATTAATCAACCTGGAAATACCACACGTGGAAATTATTTACCACGTCTGGAAAATATCCACCAATGATAGAACTGGGTGATAGAACGTGTGGAAATTATTCACAACGCGTGGTATTTATCATTCAATCATTAAATTCGAAAATACGACGTGTGGTAATTAATTTCCACACGTCGAAATTTTATTTTAGCCAGCCAACGAATGAGAGCCTCACAACGGATGGTCCCTCCAAAATGACGGCAACTGACAGTTTGCGGTGACTTTGCAGACTCACCAAACATGCTTTGTAATATCTGATCATGTGTACGGTACTATGCGTGTATACATGTGTGACTATAGTCGGGATTTATTCAATGTTGCTTTAATACGTGGAGAAATTATTATTAAATTTGAAAATCCATCTTTCGCATTCGTCAGATATGATTTAGACGATCTCCGTGCCCCGGATGTGTAGGCGACGCTTCTGATTTGCAGAAACAATAGTCAGTATTCATGTAATTTATTCTATGTCTAATTGGATTTTTGTCATTTTCGCCGTGTGCGTAATAGCAAGCGTCAGACCCGACATTCAATATTCAGCCATCGTTCACACAACCAGAAAAAGGGCGATGGACCATCACCTTTTTATGGTGATGATACCTGTGCATCACCCTTTAAAGGTGATGAAAAAGGGTGATGGCCAATGTCGTCACCCTTTTAGGATGATGGCCCAGGTCGTCACCGTTTTAGGGTGATGATCATCACCCTTTTAGGGCGATGACCTAATCATTTGCACTCATTGCTGATCACCCTTTAAGGGTGATAACGACCATCCTTTTATGGTGATGGTGGAAAAGTGTGATGTCTGTAACTCATCACCATTTTAGGGTGGTGCTGTCATCACCATTTTAGGGTGATAAGTATCACCATTTTTCTGGCTGTGCATGAAGGAATTTCCGCGTCAATAGACGAAAGACCTATTTGGAATTATTTCCAAATGTGAATGAAATAAAAATAATAAAAGCACAACATGGTTTCCTACCAGAGAGGAGCGGTCAACAGTTTTCAATGATGCCAGCAAGATAAGATGATGTCTTCGATTATTTCGGAACGCGTAAATTCTTCGTGGACGACGGTCGGCTACTGGATGTTGCGTCTGCCGATGGTATTCACCTCCTGTGAAGGTTTTATAGATTTCTCATGCATTAAGGTATGTGTAGACTATACATTTACTCAGCCAGGAATTGGTCGGCTAAGCTTGGCCTGTATGTATGTTCACTACCCATCTTTATTCTACTGTATAATGAACAAACTGAATCATCCATTAGCCACAAATACAAGTCCTGACCACCGAAAATATACTTCTCCTCTTGTAATGCTCACATTGCCCAAATGGCTGTGGTATCCTCAATCACATTTCCAGTCTCATTGTTATGGAAAGCCATCAGTGCCATAACTTCTGATTTTTCACACGTGGAAATTCTATTTTCCACACGTGGTAATTCTATTTTCTACACGTGGTAATTCTATTTTCCACACTTGGAAAATCCAGCCAATGGTGTGACTGGTAATTACCACGTGTGGATATTTCAACCAATTATTCAACCTGGAAATATCTCACGTGGAAATTATTTACCACGTCTGGAAAATATCCACCAATGATAGAACTGGGAATATCAAGTGTGGAAATGAATATAATGCGTGGTATTTATCATTCAATCATTAAATTCGAAAATACGACGTGTGGTAATTAATTTCCACACGTCCAAATTTTATTTTAGCCAGCCAACGAATGAGAGCCTCACAAAGGATGGTCCCTCCAAAATGACGGCAATTGACAGTTTGCGGTGACTTTGCAGACTCACCAAACATGCTCTGTAATATCTGATCATGTGTACGGTACTTTGCGTGTATACATGTTTGACTATAGTCATGGTGTTCTTTGACGGCATAAATTGTGTGAATCTGCTCTCTGTAACGATTGTTTTAATGGGTAGAATTCAAAAATAGAATTACCACGCGTGCAAAAGTGAATTACCACGTGTGGAAAAACCTGTGAAATATCACGTGTGGAAATTATTTATAACGCGTCGTTTTTCCGAGTTTAATGATTGGATGATCAATGTCACGCGTGGTAAATAATTTCCACGTGTGGTATATCCTGACTGAATAATTGGTCGAAATATCCACACGTGGTATTTATCAGTCAAACCATTGGCTGTATTTTCCAGGTGTTACCACATGTGAAAAACCAGAAGTTATGACACTGAAGGCTTCCCATACATTGTGATCGTGTGCTGAAGATGGATATACTGAATGGAAGCAAATAATTATCACCGCTGTCTCATTCTGCTTTCCCTTAAGCCCCGAAGACAACCCGTCTTCCGTCTTAAGTATTTCTCCATCTTCGTTTCCTCGATTAGCTGCCGCTTTTTCTTAGCCATACGTCAGCCCCAAGTAACGTGCCATTATGAAATACCAACAGAGATATACACAAGGGGGATTATTTGCGTCGGAGACGCCCGGACAATGTGTTATTATTTTGTTGTTCATCTTAGTTGAGACAGTGAACGAGAGAGCGCTATCTAATTTGCCGCGTTGTAATCTGCAAATTGCAAAACGCTTGGGGAAACCCGACAACTCCAGAGATCTCATGGGGATTCCGAGATATTTATTAACACTAAGGCGATGGTCGATCTCGATGACCCTGTGATAATGCGTTCTAGTCACCGATGCCGGCGTTGTTCGTCTACTTCCGATACGAAAATCTTTTCGGGTGACAATTAGGAACTTATCAAGACAAAAACGGCGCTAATGCATCTCAAAGTGTCTCTTCCTGATAATGTTTTACTTAACCCACATAGAGAACACAATGCAAATTTGTGCTGAACTCCCTTTGCCATTCTGTTTGTGCCATATGTATTCCATCGGCTTCCTCGCAGACAATTAAGTTAGAAGCTGGCAAACGATATGTTTTCACAATGTTCGCATCTTAATTTACACACACGAGAGGTGGCCATGTCTCTCCGATAAGAGAGATCGTAAGAGATATTAGCTCGCTATGACGGCCTCTCTTTCAGCATATAATGAGATTCAACTCTTACATATCGGCGTTGATGAGCTTTTGTCACTACGATAGTTCAGTGCCATGCCTGGCATGGACCATATACGGAATTAAATATCATCCACGCAGAATTAATCAATTAATCCATTCGTATGACCTGTTGTAGACGATGGCCGCGGGGGGAAAAACAAACGGGCAAAACCTCAAGTCTTTCTAGCGAAACGGAATACTGTGTTGATGGTGTGACATGTAAAGTGTTTCTTTGTGAATTAGATCACAACAGGTCGCACAAGAGTCGAAGCAAAATTACATGATGAATTATTTCCACAGATTATTTTCACATAAACCACGATAAAAGTAACTCCGAAAATTGACGTCATTGTGATACATGGCAGTGTGACTAACGTCACAGGACCTACGAAGTAGGGGTTGATATGATTTAAGTGTGTACTTGATCTAAGACTCCGATTTCGAGGTTTATAGGTCACCTAAGTAGGTCTGCCCAGGGGTGGGGAAATCCTCCCTGGGGTAGTGCATGGGTTGAATAAGTGTAGCATCATGTAAGCTCCCAGAATACATGTGAATTGGGGAATTCCATCGAACGATAACCATTCTCGGATGGTCTGAATCTCGAATGGACCAGGCTTCCGGATATTAGGGAACCTTCAAATGTCACAATGAAACATACAACCAAGGGTTCCCGATGGGCATGACAGCGCACTCGCTGAGCCATCAATAAATAATAAAATATAATTATAAAACAAATTTTCATCAGAATTCGGTCAGCTCAGAACTTGCTAGTAGCAGTCCTCTAATGCATGTTCATGCCAAAAATCAAGGTTCTAATGTCAGCGGTTCTCCTTATTTTGCCGACGAAAGGATTCGGATGGACTGACTGACTCACTCATTACCAGACAATTTGCAAATGAGAGCCAACTTCGTAGGAATAATATTCCATATTTCGATTGCGATTATGCTATCTGCAGCAATACATGAAATTACTGATGCAAACTTTCTTTTGTTGACAACGACTGAACATTGAACATGTCATCTGACGCCTATATACCATCATATTAAGTCATGGCGGTTAACGCCGTTATATGTCCCATCACCATTGTGAGTTATCATTTTCGCGAAATTGATAGATTTTGTCAAGGCCAACCATTTCACTGTATGATATGATAGATTAGTAAGGAAGAAATAAATCAATAAAAATCCAAGTTGTATGTCCAATATACTACCATATCAACCTCAACATATATTCATTGCATCTGTGGTTATCAGATTGGGAGCTGATAATTAATTTGCTAGACTGTACAAGATTTTACCTTCCTCACTGTTTTAGTCTACATTTGATATCATTCCGTTGCTATATAATAATGTAGCAAGTATTTTGACTTCATCTTATGCCTAATGGCGACTTTGATGATGCATTGCACACATAATATTTGTGCCTGGGTTCACACGGTTTCGGAGTTAACACATATCTGTTACTATCAGACACATTTGTCATTTTTAGGGGCGTTCGGCCAACATAGGCCGTACATCTGTTTGCTTAATTGTCACTCCAGTCGTCAGATCCTTTTTCCACTATCGTTTTTCTTGATATCTTTCCGGGACATTGCATCTAATATAACAGACTGTCAGTGTGGTCTCCAGCGAGAGCAATGAGGTTATTTGGCTTTTATGCAATGGACACAGAGAATATCCAATTCCACCAAGGCTATTGTCCATCGCTGGATTCAAATCTCCAATCCCTCCACATATTGTAGCGGATTATTTGGAAATATGTTTCCGCCTTTATCTGTATAATTTATTTACTCAAAATTAAGAAAGTCTACATTGGTTATTCTGATGCCAAACAGCTCTACTGGACAGTTTTGTATAGTTTCACCGCATGTTTCCATGACAATCCCGACTTCCAAGATGAGTGGCCTACAGACAATGTTTAAACAATATGAATATTACAGTCTCAGAGTGATAATGATGCTATTCGATTTCACAGATCTTCTAGGAGTTTCAGCTCGTAAAGTGGGTCGTTACCTTTCACATACAGAAATGGTACCCTTCTCCCCAATAACTGCCTTATACTGAATAACTACTTGTAGAAATATAGAATATAGAAATTCAAATATGTTGACCATGTTGTTTTTTAAAAAGTCATTTTCGTATGAATGAGAGAATCTAAGAAAACATGGATCAATGGGATTTTAGGGTTCGCTCAAAAATATACACTCAAAATGCTATCTTGGAATAATTACATGGTAAACATTCAATTTCGTTACATAATTTTTACCACATGTATTATTAATAAAGTGTAGCCAAAACAGGGGTCCTTCGCCATGGCGCTTTCTGTCTGTGGAGAAAATTGTCAAAATGGCATGTTAGAAGATAGCAGAAAATCTCAAATCCATAGTGTGTAGATAGGTTGAAAATCAAGTGTAAATTTGAGATTTCCGTTCGATAGGTGAAATTTGTGGACAGTGTTGGGAGATATTCTAGTTTCATTGTTCACTGGAAACGTGTTAAATCTGATTAATAGCATACATGTAAGTGTAGGGTTGATTATCGGCCTTTTCGAATATTAATGTCGTGATACGTTTTAATTGTTAGCCGTGCGACGTCGGACATTACAGGTTAGTTTTTCTAGGTTTCTCACATTTACCAGGTTACCATGTTAAGGCATTTTAGTCCATCAGACGTCCATGATGCTCATCCATTAACATCAGATGATTGTTTGAGCTGATCTGTCATCACAGCTCCCGTGCTAGCGTATCTAATTTCGCTTAAGCCGGTGCTAGGGGCCGTGTGGATACTTCATAGTCTTCACATGAACAGGTGCAATAAAAGCGCGGCTGAGATACTAAGGCTACGTCCGAGAATCCACCGTAGTCTCGGGTCTGAATGTTAGGCGTCGACGAATACTTTCCTGTATAGCCATATGGTTGCTTTTTAGTCACCAGACGTCGTCAATTTTTCCCACCTCTTGCATATCGCTCTAATTTACCACCAAACACCTTACAAGTATCGTCGTCTTACGCAGCAAAGCTACATGTTGCACAATTCGAGCAAGTACAGAGTGAATCTTTATGCAGACATTTTCCAACAGAACCTACTTTGTTGTCCTCGATGTTTGGAATGCATCGTTTCAACAGAAAATGAGACAACAGCTTCAGATCCGACATTCAATAGTCACACGTCGTCCATGGAAAATTTCTTCATCGATAATGCAAATTCCCCTTTTCCTATGACACTATTATAGTCAAGTTTCAATCAAACATAAAATAAAATTGACAAAATCGCAAGTGATTTTGCTGCAAGAGAGAGGCGGTCAACACATCTCGATCGTGTCAACAAAGACATCATGATGATCCGGACGGCAAATCCGTGTCGTTGATTGGCTGAGTGATAGTCGTTAAACAATAAAATTTTCTAGATGTTTCCAGAGTAAAATGAATGTCAATCTACGAACTGAACTTCTAAATCTGCTTTAGAAAATATGTACCAACCAAGCTTAAACAAGTTCATCGAGCAACTGGTTTGCATTAAGTTAACAGCGTTTCGACGATACTGAGCGCAGGTATACAGAGCTCCCATTATTCTATGCAGTGTTCGGGCATAGTTCGATAATGCGATCGTCCAGGCTAATTCTCACCAACAAACGCCGAGGTCTTGTTTTTCTTGTGCTTGTATAAAACCATTTATATTGCGCGTAATTGATATTTCTGGTACATTTAACCTTGCCAATGTTTGATAACATTGTATAGAGGCAAGGTCCTCCGTTTCACTCTCCTCAACATCCTCGATTTATAGAGTCAATCTCGACGCATTACGCCGCTCATATAGTGTGAAATGAGTACCCCGAAGTACATCGCTTTCTTGAGTTGATAATGATTCCAAGACGGCGAAGAACTGCGTATATTGATTAATTACACCGTAAAAAAGTGAGTGTACTTTGAAAAAGTTTATTGAATCCTATTGGTGCCACGCAATTAAGGGTGTGTGAATGGCGACTGGCTACTGAAAATTGGATCGACTGTATTTAGAATATGGCCTAATCTTCTCTTTTGCCTTTGTCCATGCCACACAAGCAGGCTTACCAAACATGCTTCGTAATATCTGATCATGTATACGGTACTTTGCGTGTATACATATGTGACTATAGTCATGGTGTTCTTTGACAGCATAAATTGCGAGAATCTGCTCTCTGTAACGATTGTGTTTTAATTGGTTGAATTTAAAAATAGAATTACCACGTGTGCCTGTCTGCAAAAGCTGTGAAATATCACGTGTGGAAATTATTTATAACGCGTCGTATTTCAGAGTTTAATGATTGGATGATAAACGCCACGCGTGGTAAATAATTTCCACACGTGGTATATCCAGTTCTATCGTAGGTGGATATTGTCAACATGTGGTAAATAATTTCCACGTGTGGTATATCCTGATTGAATAATTGGTCGAAATATCCACACGTGCTATTGATCAGTCAAACCATTGGCTGTATTTTCCACGTGTTACCACATGTGGAAAACCAGAAGTTATGACACTGAAGGCTTTCCATACATTGTGATCGTGTGCTGAAGATGGATATACTGAATGGAAGCAAATAATTCTCACCGCTGTCTCACTCTGCTTTCCCTTAAGCCCCGAAGACAACCCGTCTTCCGTCTTAAGTATTTCTCCATCTTCGTTTCCTCGATTAGCTGCCGCTTTTTCTTAGCCATACGTCAGCCCCAAGTAACGTGCCATTATGAAATACCAACAGAGATATACACAAGGGGGATTATTTGCGTCGGAGACGCCCGGACAATGTGTTATTATTTTGTTGTTCATCTTAGTTGAGACAGTGAACGAGAGAGCGCTATCTAATTTGCCGCGTTGTAATCTGCAAATTGCAAAACGCTTGGGGAAACCCGACAACTCCAGAGATCTCATGGGGATTCCGAGATATTTATTAACACTAAGGCGATGGTCGATCCCGATGACCCTGTGATAATGCTTTCTAGTCACCGATGCCGGCGTTGTTCGTCTACTTCCGATACGAAAATCTTTTCGGGTGACAATTAGGAACTTATCAAGACAAAAACGGCGCTAATGCATCTCAAAGTGTTTCTCCTGATAATGTTTTACTTAACCCACAAAGAGAACACAATGCAAATTTGTGCTGAACTCCCTTTGCCATTCTGTTTGGGCCATATGGATTCCATCGGTTTCCTCGCAGACAATTAAGTTAGAAGCTGGCAAGCGATATGTTTTCACAATGTTCGCATCTTAATTTACACCCACGAGAGGTGACCATGGCTCTCCGATAAGAGAGATCGTAAGAGATGCCATCTGATTGTCAAGAGCTAATAGATTAGCCTTTTATGACTGTCTCTCTTTCAGCATATAATGAGATTCAACTGTTACATATCGGCGTTGATGAGCTTTTGTCACTACGATAGTTCGTGGACCATATATGGAATTAAATATCATCCGCGCAGAATTAATCAATTAATCCATTCGTATGACCTGTTGTAGACGATAGCCGCGGGGGGGGGACCAAACGGGCAAAACCTCAAGTCTTTCTAGCGACAGGGAATACTGTGTTGATAGTGTTACATGTAAAATGTTTCTTTGTAAATTAGATCACAACAGGTCACACAGAGTCGAAGCAAAATTACATGATGAATTATTTCCACAGATTATTTTCACATAAACCAGGATAGAAGTAACTCCGAAAATCGACGTCATTGTGATACATGGCAGTGTGACTAACGTCACAGGATCTACGAAGTAGGGGTTGATATGATTTAATTGTGTACTTGATCCAATACACGTTTTTGCCAATTTCGAGGTTTATAGGTCACCTAAGTAGGTCTGCCCAGGGGTGGGGAAATCCTCCCGAGGGTAGTGCATGGATTGAATAAGTGTAGCATCATGTAAGCTCCCAGAATATATGTGAATTGGGGGATTCCATCCAACGATAACCATTGTCAGATGGTCTGAATCTCAAATGGACCAGGCTTCCGGGTATTAGGGAACCTTCAAATGTCACAATGAAACATACAACCAAGGGTTCCCGATGGGCATGACAGCGCACTCGCTGAGCCATCAATAAATAATAAAATATAATTATAAAACAAATTTTCATCAGAATTCGGTCAGCTCAGAACTTGCTAGTAGCAGTCCTCTAATGCATGTTCATGCCAAAAGTCAAGGTTCTAATGTCAGCGGTTCTCTTTATTTTGCCGACGAAAGGATTCGGATGGACTGACTGACTCACCCATTACCAGACAATTTGCAAATGAGAGCCTACTTCGTAGGAATAATATTCTATATTTCGATTGCGATTATGCCATCTGCAGCAATACATGAAATTACTGATGCAAACTTTCTTTTGTTGACAACGACTGAACAATGAATATGTAAACTGACGCATTTTCCATCATATTGCCATGGCGGTTAACGCCGTTATATGTCCCACCACCATTGTGAGTTATCATTTTCGCAAAATTGATAGATTTTCACTATGCCAGATTTTGTCAAGGCCAACCATTTCACTGTATGATATGATAGATTAGTAAGGAAGAAATAAATCAATAAAAATCCAAGTTGTATGTCCAATATACTACCATATCAACCTCAACATATATTCATTGCATCTGGGGTTATCAGATTGGGAGCTGATAATTAATTTGCTAGACTGTACAAGATTTTACCTTCCTCACTGTTTTAGTCTACATTTGATATCATTCCGTTGCTATATAATAATGTAGCAAGTAGTTTGACTTCATCTTATGCCTAATGACGACTTTGATGATGCATTGCACACATAATATTTGTGCCTGGGTTCACACGGTTTCGGAGTTAACACATATCTGTTACTATCAGACACATTTGTCATTTTTAGGGGCGTTCGGCCAACATAGGCCGTACATCTGTTTGCTTAATTGTCACTCCAGTCGTCAGATCCATTTTCCACTATCGTTTTTCTTGATATCTTTCCGGGACATTGCATCTAATATAACAGACTGTCAATGTGGTCCCCAGTGAGAGCAATGAGGTTATTTGGCTTTTATGCAATGGACACAGAGAATATCCAATTCCACCAACGCTATTGTCCATCGCTGGATTTAAATCTCCAATCCCTCAACATATTGTAGCGGATTATTTGGAAATATGTTTCCGCCTTTATCTGTATAATTTATTTACTCAAAATTAAGAAAGTCTACATTCGTTATTCTGATGCCAAACAGCTCTACTGGACAGTTTTGTATAGTTTCTCCGCATGTTTCCATGACAATCCCGACTTCCAAGATGAGTGGCCTACAGACAATGTTTAAACAATATGAATATTACAGTCTGAGGGTGATAATGATGCTATTCGATTTGACAGATCTTCTAGGAGTTTCAGCTGTTAAGGAGGTTGTTACCTTTTACATGCAGAAAATATTTTATATATATTTTTTTAGAATATTTTATACGAAATCATTTTCGTATAAATGAGAGAATAACGTGGATTTCAATGGAATTTTAGGGTTCAGTCACAAATATGCCCTCAAAATGCTATCTTAAAAAAAAATACATGGTAAACATTCATTTTCGTTACATAATTTTTATCACATGTATTACTGATTGAATATAGAAAAAAATGGATCATTCACCATGGCGATTTCTGTCTATAGAGAAAATTGCCAAAATAGCATGTTAGAAGATCGCAGAAAATCTCAAATCCGTAGTGTAGATAGGTTGAAAATCAAGTGTAAATTTGAGATTTCCGTCCGATAGGAGACAGTGTTGGGAGATATTCTGGCTTCGTTATTCACTGGAAACGTGTTAAATCTGATTGATAGCATTGGGGTGATTATCATAGGGTATTCTATTAGAATATTGATGTCGTGATAAGTTTTAATTGTTAGCCGTACGACGTCGGATATTAGAGGTTAGTTTTTCTAGGTTTCTTGCATTTACCATGTTAAGGCGTTTACTCCATCAGACGTCCATGATGCTCATCCATTAACATCAGATGAGTTGTTTGAGCTGATCTGTCATCACAGCTCTCGAGTTAGCGTATCTAATTCCGCTTAAGCCGGTGCTAGGGGCCGTGTGGATACTTCATAGTCTCCACATGAACATCTGCAATAAAGCGCGGCTGAGATACTAAGGCTGCGTCCGAGAATCCACCGTATTCTCGGGTCTGAATGTTAGGTGTCATATGGTTGTTGTTTAGTCACCAGACGTCGTCAATTTTCCCCACCTCTTGCATATCGCTCCAAGTTACCTAAATGTATTCCATCGTTTGACTTTCGTTAAGGGATTAGATCTCGTTCATTTCTATGCGTCAATGGAGCAATAACATGGTGATTTTCTTAGATGTTCAATAATAGACAAATGATACAATAGTACGTATGTTGACTCTCCTATGTTCTCACTGCTCATCCTATCTCAGCCTGATAAGTCCTTAGTAAAAGCTTAATCACATTCTCACTGTTAAAAATAAAACAGATCGACTCCCCTAAGTGTATCAAAGTGATCGAGGCTTTCGAAACTTGCTGGCCCACCTTATGACTTTTAGGGCGGTATGCATATAGCTGGATGTTTACTGCTGAACGCACAAGTATCGTCTTCTTACACAACAAAGCGACACGTAGCACAATTCGAGCAAATACAAAGTGGATCTTTATGCAGGCATGTTCTAACATGTCTAACACATGAGCAGTGTGACTAACGTCACAGGACCTACGAAGTAAGATCGGCATTAGGACTCCGACGCGCACTGAGCTCTTGAAAATCCCCCCGCCACAAGTTGAAATCCTCCCTATATTAAGATGGGCACGGCCAAAGTCAGAGTCACCAGTGATACCAAAGTAGGTCAGCTCAGAACTTGCTGGTAACAGTCCCCTAATGCACCGTCATGCAAAAAATCAAGATTCTAATCAATATTTCTCCTTATTTTGTGGACGAATGGTCTCGGGTGGACCGACTGACTACCGGACAATTTGCAGATGGTAGCCTACTTCGTAGGAATAACCTACTGTGTTGTCCTCGATGTTCTGAATGCATCGTTTCAACAAGAAATGAGACAGGAGTTTCAGACCCGACATTCAATAGTCACACGTCGTTTATAGAAAATTTCTCCTTCGATAATGCAAATGCCCCTTTTCCTATGACATTATTATAGTCAAGTTTCAATCAAACATAAAATAAAATTTACAAAATCACTTGTGATTCTGCTGCAAGATAGAGGCGGTCAACATATATCGATGGTGTCAACAAAGACATCATGAAGATCCGGACGTGAAATCTGTGTCGTTGATTGGCTGAGTGATAGTGGTTCAAACATAAATTTCCTAGATGTACCCAGAGTAAACAAATGTCAATATACGAACTGAACTTGTAAATCTGCTTTGGAAAATATGTACCCACCAAGCTAAAACAAGTTCATCGAGCAACTGGTTTGCATGCAGTTAATCACGTTTCGACGATACTGAGCGCAGGTATACGGAGTTCCCATTATTCTACGCACTGTTTTCCGAGCTAATTCTCTCCATCAAACGCCGAGGTCTTGTTTTTCTTGTGCTTGTATAAAACCATTTATATTGCGCGTAATTGATATTTCTGGTACATTTAACCTTGCCAGTGTTTGATAACATTGTATAGAGGGAAGGTCCTCCGTTTCACTCTCCTCAACATCCTCAATTTATACAGTCAATCTTGACGCATTACGCCGCTCATATAGTGTGAAATGAGTACCTCGAAGTACATCGCTTTCTTGAGTTGATAATGATTCCAAGGCGGCGAAGGACTGCGTATATTGATTAATTACACTGTAAAAAAAGTGAGTGGACTCTGAACAAGTTTCTTGAATCTTACTGGTGCCACGCGAATACGGGTGTGTGAGTGGCGACTGGCTGCTGAAAATTGGATGGACTGTATTTAGAATATGGCCTAATCTTCTCAATTGCCTTTCTCCGTGCCAAACAAACTTGTAGGGATTTTTGATATCGTTTGCATTCTGTATGGATTTTTTTTGGTGTGGTTTGGGATAATTCATCAGCTATCAAGCAAAGCAAGTGTTATCCGTAAGTAATTTTTTGGTTTCTTGTTCCCAACAATGCCTCTTAAAGAAACACAAACATACATGGTTATATCACGTGACTGCATCTCATTTGTTCACCTCTACGGTAATATACACGCAAGAGACGCATCATATACATGTGGTGGGAACGGATACGCACGTACTGACGACAATATTCCGACTGCATACTTCTGATAACGTCACAATTACAACACATATAAGGGAAGTGGGAAGAGGTGCCGACATACTGACTACGTCACATGACTTCACAGAACCAAGTATGATTCCTGGGACGATTCTGTCTCAGCCACGCTTTATTGTGATTGTTCATGTGGACGTCTTGAGCGACATGAGCACACGGCCACTAGTATCGGCTTGACATGCGTAGACTGTTCTTGAGAATCGGTTAAGCCTACTTTCGGCAGCTACTTTAGCAGATTTTGGAAAGCGCATCTTATGTAAATAGATATTTAAGTAGAACTTGTGAAAGCGATATCAGCAGCATTAAATTGATCGGATTTCTTAAATCAAGACCGAGTACTGGATATCGCTTCGCAAAAATGACGCCTGTCGATTCTATGCTTCGCATCGATGGTGTAGTGGACCGTTATATCAAATCATTGACACAAGTACCACAAAGTGCATCGGCTGAGAAGTCGCCCCAATATGAAAATGTGTGGATACTGGAAGAGAAACGCGAAATTTGTGGGTAGGGTACAAATTACAACACATATAAGGCAAGTGGAAAGAGGTGCCGACATACTGACAGAGCCACATGACTTCACAGAAAAGTCTTCCGTTTAACCTATTCTAAAGCACATACCAAGAATCTAACGATTCGTGATATGTGTTGTATCTCAGGTACGCTTTTATTGTACCTGTTCATGTGGCAACTTGGATGACACGGCCCCTAGCACCGGCATAAGCGGTATTAGATACAAATCTAGAGATCTATGATGCAAATGCTCTGACAGCTCGTATATTGGTAATTGGTGAGCTGTTTCGCTGTGACAACTCGTACACTGGGGATTGGTGAGCTGTATCGTCGTCATATGAAAATGACGGCATTTAACAGAAAAGACTAGTCTGTAAGGCCCGATATACAGACTATATCCATCTCGAGCTATGAAAAAATCATCAGCCCGTATGTTCAAAATGGAGAGAGATAGTTTACACTCCCATTATGCTACATGAAACATCTAGACCCCCTCCTGAATGTCACCGCGTTCATTAGACCGTTCGCTTTGAGATTTGATTTTTCGCAGGCAATGTCAGATTTGTTCTCGTGATACTTGCGGTATTATCGGCATTACCAATACGACAAATTGCTGCGTCTGGCATGATCTATACTTTTATATTTTGAAGACGTTGTATTGCGTTTCGATTCGATTCGATTTCCAGCAAGGGAAACTTATATCGAAATATTAGGCCCTCTTCGGATGAGGCCAGTATTGAACTTATGCTTATTCCAGACGCGTTCACATGGCAAACTCACTAACATAAAAACATCGCGAGATTTGCTAAAAAAAACGCGACTACCTTTTTCTCTGCTTGAATAACTCATTGTGAAACATTGACCGTATTTTCATCCACATAACTGATTGAATATTAACGATGAAAAGAAACATAATGTTATTATTATGAGCAGTGACTGCATCCTCCGTTTCAGCACAAACCAGCCCGAGGAAATTAATCTTGGCTTGCTATGCTAAGTTTATATCACTGAAACGACCTATCCAGGGGGCATAACCCTGTTCGGAAAATGAAAATATCCCTGGCGAAAACAATAAATAATCCGTTGGATTCCATCCAGTAGTCATGCACTTGCCCCCGCATTCAGACTGTCATCGATTTTTCTTAACTCGTCTTTCGAAATATTATATGTGTCGATTGAATTGACTATAGAGTAATTATAAGCCACCTTCTTCATTTCTGAGTTGAGGACAGTTATTAAGCGAGATAATCGCTGCTAATCCAATCCATGTCGTCTGGTCATGGAATGATGGAAAAGGAGAGTTTATCCGCCTGGACACAGTGCCGACAGCCGATGTTTGAACTAAGTTATCACAGAGGTTCTTTTTGATACACGTACATACAATAGTATGCACGGAAGTACAAGCGTCTGGTCCGTCATTCATTATTCACACTAGGGGCCGTGTGGTCATATCATCCAAGTTGCCACATGAACAGGTACAATAAAAGCGTACCTGAGATACAACACATATCACGAATCGTTAGATTTTTGGTATGTGCTTAAGAATAGGTTAACCAGAAAACTATTCTGTGAAGTCATGTGACGCAGTCAGTATGTCGGCACCTCTTCCCACTTCCCTTATATGTGTTGTAATTTGTCCATTAATGAATCTTCGTATCCATAATCCAAACATCTATTTCATATAACGGCATCAGCACCAAATTGAAAAAAACCCCAACAATCATAGTACACAAAAACACACGCTAGTTTCCTGCAAGAGAGAAGCGGTCAACAGTTTTCAATGATGCCGGCAATACATCATGATGTTCCAAAAAATATAAAATCCGTATAGCTGATCAGTATTCTTAATCCATATGATTTTCTTTATCCACAGAATCATATTACTCAGTCACGCTTTCCGTCCAATCAGACCAAACTCTTTATGTTCAAGAAATTTTATATCAAATTTTGAACAACCGTTGTTTTGTCTGGATTATAGAGAAAATTCTTGACAAGGTGTTACATTATATCAACTAGCTTGTTTGGGGGGGGGGGGGCGGGGGGCGGTGGTGAGAGGTACGAGGTGCACTGACCGAATTAATCTTGTGTTTGGTTTTAAAACAAGAGTTCTTAGAATGAACGTTTACTACCATAATGTACACATGCGATAGTCTCTCCGTTAGTATCCAGAAAAGAGCAATAGTCAATAAAGATAACCGCAAGCGATGTACACCGGGTTCCAATTTATGATCTGTTATGGACTTTGAAGTCATATTCAACATCGCGGTGTCCCATAACATAGATTTATGCACTTTCGCCATCCAAATTCGTTAGATCAAAATCTACGAAGAAAGTTTTACGGAGAAGGCCTGTGGGACCATTTCTGTTCCCTAAATATTTTTCTTATCCCTTGAGCTAGGGGACTGAAACGTACCACACTGTACTCTTGGATCAAAATGTCAAAAAACAATCAGGATGTGTGCTTCGATGACGTCAGATTCTTCGAGCTTTTCATTTATGTGCTTTCTGCGCAAAAACTGCATGATCAAATAGTAAATAATACTCTTGTGTAAAATAAAATAGTTTTTGCCCACTTTTCCTCGCGGAAAAGCAGGAATTCTGAAGATAAATGACGAAAACATCACTTTTCTGGTACCCACATGGCCGCCATTTTGAATGTACTCACGATACTCTGCTCGGGGGTTATGCAAATAGGCTCGACTTCAACATGATAAGCTAAAACGCCACAGTGTGTCAGCTCTCATTTTTTATGTTGTTCCGGATACAGGGTGGAAAGTTTCATAGGGGGCCATGATGGCCGCGGGTTATGGCACAGAGTTCTGATTGGCCGCGAATAATGGTGCGTATACGATGATCGGAACAATCCCGGGAATATATCCTGTTATTACCCCATAAGCAAATTTGTATTCAATATTTGGATTGTGATTGGTTAATTGATTGGTCGGGTCATATAAACCCATACACCCCGAGTGATGTCTTGCTACTCGGGGTATATGGAAAACAACTAACGTGCGATTGGAAACGACGATCTCGCTTCGCTCACTCGTCAAAATTTAATGGAATAAAGTCATACTGCATTATTGTCACTGAAGTTTCCGACACATAACTCCCCAAAAGCTGTCATTTGTTCCAAGAATAAAAGTCGATTTCCGAACGAAAGCAGATTGAATGGATTGTGTGTGGCGCGCCTTGCTCACAGTGCCGTAGCAAAATGCGGACAGTTTCCTAACCGAAATGGCCCGTTGAATTTGTCCGTTGTATCGTTGGTTATAAATGATAGGCCCTTTTCAGTATTTTTACTATAAGATAAAAAGGCTTGAGGGGTAATAAAAGTTACTACCTCCCTGAAACTCTTACAGTTGCGACCCTCCCTAAAACTCATACACCCTTCGGCTGACGCCTCAGCAGGGGGGGGGGGGGGAATAACTAATAATATTAATTAGACGCATAAAAATGCAGTCGGGGGATAAAAACTTTTGTTTTCAAGTTTGTGAACGCTTTATGCTCTGCGCGCGCCTCAATGACATCAGCGAATGCGCATGCCGAAAACCCATGCGGCCAACATGCGGTAATTAGAATATACTCTCAATCGATTTCATTGTTTGGCAATAAGGTTAGTTAACAGTTCGAAGCTTTTGCCGTGTTCTATAAAAGCTGTTACAGTAACTCATCTGAAAGATTGAATTCTATGAATTCTAAATAAAAATTGTTTTGGATCTCGTTTTAACGGGGATTAAAAGCAAAATCGGCTATCTGCTGGACACATTTATTTAAATCCAGAAAATTAGAATGTATTATTCTCTGAAGCACACAGTTCTCAGGCTATACCTGGATAAAGACAAAGCAATTAGTTGTCATCATTCGTAAATCTCAAGAGGAGATAATATATTTCGTTGCAGCAAGGCTATTCTAATTTTGTTTATAATTGAAGCTTGTCGATTTCCCATGAACAAGTCGTATCGCAGTGAGGTGGTGGTGTAGAAAGACGTCCGTCATAACAGACAGTTCACTGTTGCGATATTTGATACAATAGGATGTATTAATTACAGTTACTGCTATTTCCTCGAACAAACTTTCCAGATCCATAATACCCCATTTGGTGCAGGTTTTAAACAGATTGGCCCTAGGTATACATGCAACCCTTCGCCCAATCATTCGGGATACCGCTTACTTCTCTTCACTCCTGTTTCTTAAGAGTCATATCAGGGCGGTCATAGATGAAGCCATATCCTTCCGAGGGGTCAGGGTTCCACCAAAAGTTTATTCCGGCTTTGGTAAATTCATCTCGTTGAATGTATCCATCGCCATCCAAATCAAGTTTGTCAAAGACTTTCTGGACAAATCCTTCGTCGGTTACGTTGTGTGAACGGTAGTATACTTGTAGTTCCTCCAGGGATAGGTTACCATCTTTATTCGTGTCGAGCAGATCAAAGAGATCACTATATGAAGTGTGGCTGTAGGCTTTCATCAAGTCCGGTTTCGTTTCGTATCCCTGCCTCATTGCAGCTACGTATTTATCCTCACTGATACCATTTACGGATGAATCTTCACGCATGTAATAGAACCAGAGTATCCAACTCTTCTGAAGTTGCTTTGCGTCTTCTTCCTTTATTCCGAAAACTTTTGAGATATAAATAGCAGGAGCACACATATCATCCGCAGACAAGAGACCATCACTTTTTACATTGAGATACTTAAATCCACTACGCCATTTTTGTTCCAGGTAAGTTTGCGTTGACATATTGACTCCCGTCAGGTCTGCACTGATAGAAAAAATGAAGATTAAGAAAGAAATTGTAATTGTTAATCACAGTGAGAAATGGCAACATGAATAGAGTTCTTGAATATGATATGTTACGTTTTACACAGGAAAAGGATCGTTGTGTGTCGCTGTAAGAAAACCGAGTTTTTAAATCGACAACCTGCTGAATCATATTTCTCTTGAATTTTACATACTAAAACAATACAATTGTCAGCTGCGTACAACATAATTGATATTTTATCAAATGGTGCTCCTTGGCCTACTTTGAAACTATCTCCTAAAAAACTTGCCCAATATATTTAGACAAATATATACCTCGATATGGAATAGTCACTCTTTAAATTAAGACCCTATGGTATTTCGGTGATTTGTTGAAACGGTTTTCAGAGTTACCTTGAAAATAAAAAAAACAGAAAGTATTGACAAAAAGTGAATTTTCAACATAGCGTATACTTATCTCGCCTTGTAGCATTTGCTGGATCATGTGTTAAATGTGACGATTTTAATCAAAGTCACAAAACACCATTGCAGAAACATATAAAACTGGGCTATAATATCAAGCGCCTCCACTCGATACATATCGCATGCTGATAGCAAAGTACAGGCTTCGCGTGCAAGATCTATGGCGGTACGTTTCGTAACTTGTCTCTAATTCCGCTTAACCTTTAACTATAGGCCGTATGAATCGATGTACTTCAAGATCCTCATAGTGTTCATATGAACAATCACAATCAAAGCGTGACTGAGATACACCATACTCTAGATAACGACTTAGCAACGAAAATAATATGGATACGATACGGATTTGATAGTTTTGAAACATCATGTCTTGCTGGCATCATTGAAAACTGCTGACCGCTTCCGCAGGAAACTTGCCTAGGTTTTCTGTTTACTATGATTAATTTGTCTTTGGATTATGGACGTGGAAATTTTTTAATGGACGACGGTAGAATAGTGAGTGATGGTCTAGGCGCTTTTATCTAAACGTATATATTTTTATCCGACTGCAGGAATGGTATGATAATGGACAGTGAAATTCCAAATTGGAACATCGCGTTACCAGAGTTATTCATATCATTTTGCTATTGTTCCTGTCTATTCATTACATTACCTTCAACCTGAGAGAAAGAGAATTAAGGTTTAACCTCGCGTTCAGCAATATTTCAGCCATATAGCGACGATCAAATAAAATTGTAAGTATTCCAACAAAAACAAGTCAACAACCCAGCAATCCAAAAGTAATCCACAACATGTACATACAACAAACCGATTTCTCTCAAATAACTTATAGTTTTCTTTACCTGACTAGAAAGTTCTTCTAAAGCAGCTGCTTGATAAAAATAATCTCTTACAATCTTAAAATCTATACAGTCGATCGGGATATGTTTCCCCGTGAGATCTTCGTGGGCATGGAATACACCTTGGAGCTGGTTCCTTTTTTAGTAAATTTCTTGAGTTAATTTTACATCGCCTGATCATGACTTGATCGAAACGTTTCTGGCTGCTCAGATGGGTATATCCTACAGCTCTTTGAAACTCACGAAGTTTGTTATTATCCACAGCATCCCATAAAGATTGAAAAAGCTTTCTCACCTAAGCACAGATAGAGGGTCTGAAAGCTTTCGAGCGAAACGATCCATAACAACATAGACCAGTATAACGCGGATACATGTCCCCATCCTAGTGAATTGGCCATGCGAATACTACAATATGAGATTGTGGGATTAAATTATATTTTATTCAGTCAAGCATATATATATACATATTTGCTAGACCGTGACAGAAACGTCTGGATTTAGTGCATTTACGCTCATAATTGTTTGCACTTTTATGTCAAAGACTGAACTGAAATATTCACTACGCTGTTCTATGTATGCCAACTATACCCATCGCAGCCTGGGTATGATTAGTATGATCGCAGCCTGGGTATGATAAGTATGATTCAATCATGCTTTTGCAGTTATAGATGCCTTATAAACCGTTGCGAGGAAAGCATTGCGGTACATTCTCTATTAGATTTCAATAAATACAGATATAGATATATACAAACACAAAGTATTAATTCCGGACATCGAGATGGAACACTTACCTGCACGTCAACTCGATATTACGGTGAGGGAAAAGTGGATATCTTGAAAAGTGTCGAAATGTATCAGAAGTATAAAAGTCTAAACTCTATACTATTAACGATGGATGATGTGTTCTGACGTGGTTCGAAATCCGCTGATGCATTTAGCGGGGAAATCTACCGGCCCCGCCGCAGGCGATCAAATTATTTTTCCAAAAAAAGGAAAAAGGAAAAAGAAAGCTCAAGACGATACTGTTATTAAAACGAGAGATCCTGAAGGATCTTGGCGCCCACCATTGTCCGATAATTGTAAGCTAATGACAAGAGGATCCTTTTGTCCATTGTTACTAAGAACAAACGATTGATTTGTAATTTTGTTTACAGAATTTCGAATCTGAGCGAAAAAGATCGAAAAAGGGACACTGGAAAACACCAAGATATCATCTTTCTAAGTTTAAGGAGTTTCAAGATTTCTAGAAACTGTACTTATGTCGGTTGTTGTAGTACAAGAGAAAAGTTAGTCTGAAAGTGAATGTCCGGAGGATCCTTCGTCTTCGTTTTGTAGTATTTTTTTTGCACGCGTCATCATTGGGTACTGGAAGCGAAGACAAATATTTTTGACACTTTGGCATGAGCTATGAAACATACTTAAAATTTTATAATTAAGAACGAATTCTGTTCCGTTTACTGGGCTAGTTTGATATATCTCTTTTAAGATACCATGCTCGAAAAAGACGTCCCTTCATGTAGCCGACCCGTCGGCAGACGAAACAGTGGGGCAGTTCACTGGATTAAAGAAAACTGATTTAAAATACAGTTTAATTCCGAATTATTTGAACCTCTTGATATGGAAGGTGAAGGTATGGGTATTCTCTATAGTCACTATATAGAATATGTCCCACCGTTTGATCCGCCGACTCTTGTGATGCAACGTCACAACTCGGGAATACCGTATTAATTCGAAGTGTAACTTGGATTTCGAATCGGACCAAGAAAGTTATCTTGCACAACTAGGCCCCATGTGGGACCTGTGTACCAAATTTCAGAAAGATCCATTTAGTAGTTCCTGAGAATTTACGATAACAATGTTTCAAGGGGAAATTCAAGATGGCCATCTGGCGGCCGTATTGGATTTTCGAATCGGACCAAAAAAGGTAGCTTGCACAACTGGACCACAAGGGGAACCTGTATGCCAAATTTGAGGAAGATTCATGCAGTACTTCCTGAGAAATCACGATAACAAAGTTGCATGGGGAGATCCAAGATGGCCGCCTGGTGGCCATATTGGATTTATGAATGACCGAAAAGGGTACTTTGCACAACTAGCCCCCAAGGGGAACCTATGTACCAAATTTTAGAAAGATCCATGCAGTACTTCCTGAGAAATCACGATAATAAAGTTGCATGGGGAGATCCAAGATGGCCGCCTGGTGGCCATATTGGATTTCCGAATCGGAAAGAAAAAAGGTATCTTGAACAACTAGACCACAAGGGGAACCTGTGTACCTAATTTGACAAAGATCCATGCAGTAGTTCCTGAGAAATCGCAATAACAAAAGTTTCATGGGGAAATCCAAGATGGCCGTCTGATGAACATATTGGATTTTGGAATCGGACCAGAAAAGGTATCTTGCACAACTGGACCACAAGGGGAACCTGTGTACCAAATTTGACAAAGATCCATGCAGTACTTCCTGAGAAATCACGATAACAAAGTTTCATGGGGAAATCTAAGATGGCCGTCTGGTGGCCATATTGGATTTTCGGTTCGGACCGAAGAGGGGATCTTGCACAACTAGACCCTAAGGGGAACCTGTGTACCAAATTTGAGAAGATCCATGCATTAGTTCCTGAGAAATGACAACAAAGTTTCATGGGGAAATCCAAGATGGCTGCCTGGTGGCCATATTAGATTTTCGAATCGGACCGGAAAAGGTATCCTGCACAACGACAACCAAAGGGGAACATGTGTACCAAATTTGAGAAAGATCCATGCAGTAGTTCCTGAGAAATCGCGATAACAAGGTTTCATGGGGAAATCCAAGATGGCTGCCTGGTGGGCATATTGGATTTTTGAATCGGACCAGAAAAGGTACCTTGCACAACTAGACCCCAAGGGGAACCTGTGTACCAAATTTGAGAAAGATCCATGCAGCAGTTCCTGAGAAATCACGATAACAATGTTTCATGGGGAAATCCAAGGTGGCTGTCTGGTGGCCATATTGGATTATCGAATCGGACCGAAAAAGGTATCTTGCACAACTAGACCCTAACGGGAGCCTGTGTACCGAACTCGAGAAAGACCCTTGGAGTAGTTCCCGAGAAATCGCGATAACAAAGTTTCATGGGGAAATCCAAGATGGCCGCCTTGTGGCCATATTAGATTTTCGAATCGGACCAGAAAAGGTTCTTGCACAACTGTAATAAAAATATAGCTGTTTTCTACCTATCAAATCTTTATCATTTTGCCGTCATCATTATTTATTTCTGTCATCAATACCCATGTGATCGTTTGCAGTTTTTACTTTTTTCAAAACTCTATCTTCCTCTTTGACGTTTTCTCATAATTTATATACGAACCTGAAAAGTTGAAGAACTATGTAGAAAGAATATACGGAGGGATCCTGGTAGTAACCCACAATTTCACTGAAGAAGCGTTCAAGTTAAGACGAAAAATTATTCGAGAATGGAAAACTAACTTAAATGTCGAAAACTTGCATATAAAATGATCTCCGCTAAAAAGAGGCAGTTGGAGTATACCGCGGATCTTTGGATATGGATACATCATTCGTTCCATCATAATTTTGAGAAAATATTCATGAATCCGAACCATAGACTCAAAATGGTATTTGGAATGGACTATCCATCAGTCGATTTAGAGACGAAATATACTTGGAGATGGAACACCAAAGATATGTGTCACAATATTGACGCACAGACGACGATATGTGTGACACAATTTCCTAGCAGAACACTGGAGACATGAAGACGAATGGGAAACACACTGGGATATTCTGTATGATTTAATTTATGTTCAGCAATTAATAACATACAGAACCACTCGTCAGTGGAAATGCATTCATTTCGTGGAGGAAAAATACGCAATATATTTAATCGTAAATACAAGTGACTTTCTGGGGAGCACACGTGACTAGCATTTTGAATTTACCCATTATTCCCAATACGCTAGCTTATGCGATTGGATTCATTATGGTCAGCTGCAACGTGAAAAAGTGTCAATTCAAAATTGTTCAAAAACGTTTGGGCGGGTTCGCTAATCGGGTGTTACTCGGGATGGCTCTGGGGAAAAGGTGTGTGTGTGGGGGGGGGTATTGGGAGATCCTGCCCAGGACTGATGGTGCTGATAGCAAAGGGGTGATAGTTTTAAATGATAGTTTCGAAATAGTTAATTTAAGAATGCGCCTAATTGGTACTTTACTTAGAAATTAGTGATATGCATCCGAAATTCTCGATGCCTTTGCAGCTGTAATTGACAAAAATATACACTTGTGATATATACAAAGCCTACTACTCGTCACGTGATAATATTAATCATTTCATCTCTGAATAGATTTGTATTGAAACAATTTTTATTGGCATGAAAATTTCCATTGCATCAACAAAGTCTCATGTTGAATGATCACAGTATTTGCGATCTATCAACACAAAACTTTACTGCATCGACCCATACCTGTGGTGTATCAGCACAGACGTCTGCTGTATTAACACAGAGGTATGTTGAATCTCCGTCGACTTTCATGTACCTGTACTGCATTGACCCATACCCGTGGTGTATGAGCATAGACGTCTGTTGTATTAACGCAGACGTAGCATGGACGTCTGTTGTATTAACGCAGACGTATGTTGAATCACCAACGACATACATGTATGCTGCGTCAGCATAAACTCGCTTGTTATTGCCCCAGAAAGCGTTCAGGAGGCAGAAAAAATCACAGACAAAACGACATGGGTACGCCCAATTCGTCACCCCTAGCCCACCACCTTCTCCGACCCTTCCCGGGGAATAGCGTCGTATCTGATAATACACCATAACTGATACAAGACAAATATTTATCAGCACAAAAATGTTTTGTTTCGTAGGGACAATGTGTTGCATTAACCGAATCATATGCTGTTTGAACGTCAATAGGTGCTGAATTTGGTGTTTCACCCATGCCTCGTGAAAATATATTATACGGAATAAGCGCAATTACATAAGTACAATTGGTTTGTCTTCGTTGGTATGCCACACTCCCCTCCCCCTACCACTCCCGCTCCCCCACTGCCAATCACCCTCCGTCCTCCAAAATATAGGGCGTTAGATTTCTTCCACGTGTTAATCCAACCTCATCATTTGGACACACATTTCTAACGAACACGTCCAAACATATCCACGAGTACATTAATGAGAAGAAATTCACTCCGTAACTGCTTCCCAATGACATCGCTATGTCCTCATAGTGTGACGTATGTTCTTATTTCCTTCCTTGGAAATAAATTACATAATGTTTATTTAAATAATTCTCTTCCTCAGTCTACAGTCAGATCAACTCCTGATCCAAAAGCAAAAAGTGCAAATATACTACACGAACACTGATCCCCGGGGTAAGACTTTTTATCACTTGGATATCAGTGCTCCTTGACACTGAGATCTAGAAATCATTGACCGCCGGGCAATTACATTTAGATCTTAGTGACTAGAGCCCATGGTATCTGGATGCCAGTGTCTCCCGGACACCGGATTCTTCGGACCGACGTTTGCGTGACACCGGCTTCAGACAATATATCTGTCGTGCATAACAAGTCTCACAAGGAACCCCCAAAAGAAGGGACCTACATTTAGTGCCGTTTTTGGACAACCCCGCTAAAGAGCCACTTGGTAGAGAAAATTATGTGTCAAAATCTAATCTAGATCTCAAACGGCGAAAAACACTCCAAATTTTACCAAACAATACCAATATCATCATTCATGAAGCCGATAAGGGAGATGATATAATGGATTTGGATTATTATCGAAACAAAATCAGTTTAATGCTTCTCAATAAAACACTTGCCGTCAGCCATCGGATAACAATGACGAGAAATCTTCTCCAAACTACACAATTTAGCTCTAAAGTATAGCCACGTCCTAACTTAATCTGAACAGCAGTATATTACGGATTTTGATTTTAAGACTACTATTTTTGTGGATTATCTAAAATTCACAAATCCCTAATTGCTAACACAGCCGTTGAACAGCAGAACGCTAAATATGTTACCGTTTTTCGGCCAGAACATATCAATTTCAGGCCTATTGTTGTCGGGCCGTCAAACCCCACACATAGAATAAGTTACCTGGTAAACATACTTTTGAAAACATACACCAAACATAGTAGTTATGTAAGAGGTGATTCAGATTTTCTTAGGTGTTTTCCAAGAAATGTACCATCAAATACTATTCTTGCCAGTTTTGACGTCACGTCACTTGATAGCAACATATCACATGGATTAGGGCTTGACAACGTTAAATTCATCTTAGAAAACAACACGTTCCATTTCAACAACATGTATTTTTGACAGTTTTTGGAACAGCAATGGGCCACGTACGTTCAATGATTTTGGGCATATCTACAAGAAAAAATATCTAATGCCGAGGGTAACGAACATGGCCCACAAGAAAGCACAGCTTTCAGAAACGCATGGAAAAAGTATTTGGACGATTGTTTCCTCTCATGGCAGGAACCTAAAGGTAATATAAAAACTGTCTACCATATTTTACAAACGCTGCACACGAATATCAATTTTACCATGGCAAGTACCAGTAGTTTACCATTCGCGATATTATAATAACTAAAAACGAAAACGAACTAACCATGGGTTTGTATTAGAAACCTATCTATACTAGACAATATCTTCATTTCAAAAGCAATCATGCAAGACATACTAAAATCCATATTCCGTATAACCTCGTCCGTCGCATTTGTACTATTGTGGCTGAACCTAACCTAAGCGGAAAGTGGTCTAGTGAACTTGAAACAGAATATGGCGAGTAGGGGGTGACTTTACATTTTCAATAATCCCAAGCCCAAAAACATGTCGTTTCTAACCATATTTTAGCTAATGCAAAATTGTGCAAAATGTCAACATAATGCACGACTGTCCTAAAATGAAAAATGTTACAAAAGATTTAAAACTCATTAAAAGCCACCGACAGGCTCCTAATCTGGAAAAAGACCCTAATCTGTGCCACAGATATAGAAAATTCTAGCTCCTTGCAATCCAACTGTGTCAAAGAATAATGCAGTCCACTTTTCTCAAACTATGGGTCTATCACTGTCGATATCCTAAACTAAATTTCACCAAAGCGAAAACGGGCCTGATAGGTGGTCAGTATGATTTACCTTGTTGTTTTACTGTTTGCCCTCTCTATCGTTACATTTACAATGGCTCTCTTCATGGTGATCAGTGGCGTATGCGCGTTATGTTCATCAGTTCCTGGACAGTAATATTCCAGTGGGACCTGCATATGGCGTATACATATCTCGCTTAGTAGCATTTGCTAGATCATGTGTTAAATGTGACGATTTTAATCAACGTCACAAAACATTGGTGCAGAAACTTAAAAAACAGGGCTATTCCACCAAGCGCCTTCACTCAAAGTTTCTCAAATTTGGCGATACATATCGCATGCTGATAGTTAAATACGAACGTAGCGTGCAAGATCTATGGCGCTACGTTTCGTAACTTGTGTCTAATTCCGCTTAACCCGGGGCTAGGGGCCGTATGAACCCATGTACTTCAAGATCCGCATGGTACTCATATGAACAGCCACACTCAAAGCGTGACTGAGATACATTTTTTTTAGATGACGACTCTATAACGAATATTATGGATTAAGAATACTGATCAGCGATACGGATTTGATATTTTTGGAACATCATGATGTCTTGCCGGCATCATTGAAAACTGTTGACCGCTTCTCTCTTGCGGGAAACAAGCCTATGTTTGTGTATGCTATGATTGTCTTTTTGAATTTGGTGCTAATGCTGTTGTGTGGAGGATGGAGTGGGTCTTTGGATTGTGGACGCGGATGTTCTCTAATGGACACCGGCTGGATTATGAATGACGGACTAGACGCTTGTAATTTGTTGAATAGCAATGATTCAACTGGAACCTATCGCCTGGTCTCCAGGTTACGATAATGAATACGGGCTGCATTGTATTGATTGTAGAATGAACTCGGGCTGTTAATATATGCCAACGCCACCCGCCTTTCAGGTAGAAATCAGTAAACATTAAATTTTTTGCCATGCTCCATGGCCATTTGAGTCCATAAAAGCTGTTAGAGCAACTCAAATGAAGGATTTTAAATTCTACAAAAACTTGTTTTGGATCACAGATTGGTCTTCTTCTAACGGGGATTAAAAGCAAAATCGGATATCTGCTGGAGAAATTAATTCAATTCCAGGAAATGAGTATTATTCTTTGACACAAACAGTAGTCTGGATATATTCGGACAAAGGCAAAGACATTATTTTTCAGCATTCGTAAAGCTCAGGAGGAGATAATTTATTTTGTTACAGCAACGCAATTCTATATTTATATTTGAAGCGTCATGATTCCGCATGAAAAGGTCATATCCCAGTGAGGTTGTGTAGAAACACATCTGTCATAACAGACAGTTCACTGTTGAGATACTTGGTATAATGGGATGTATTAATTACAGTTACTGTTATTTCCTTGAACGAAGATGAGCGAACAAACGTTCCGGATCCATAACACCTCATTATGGACCAGGCTTTAATCAGATTGGCCCCGGGTATACATAGAACCCTTCGCTGAATCATTCAGGATTTCGCTTACTCCTCCTCACTCCTGTTTCTTAAGAGTCATATCAGGGCGGTCATAGATGAAGCCATATCCCTCCGTGGGATCAGGGTTCCACCAAAAGTTTATTCCGGCTTTGATAAATTCATCTCGTTGAATGTATCCATCGCCATCCAAATCAAGTTTGTTAAAGACTTTCTGGACAAATCCTTCGTCGGTTACGTTGTGTGAACGGTAGTATACTTGTAGTTCCTCCAGGGATAGGTTACCATCTTTATTCGTGTCGAGTAGATCAAAGAGATCACTATATGAAGTGTGGCTGTAGCCTTTCATCAACTCCGGTTTCGTTTCGTATCCCTGCCTCATTGCAGCTACCCATTTATCCTCACTGATACCATTTACGGATGAATCTTCACGCATGTAATAGAACCAGTGTACCCAACTCTTCTGAAGTTGCTTTGCGTCTTCTTCCTTTATTCCGAAAACTTTTGAGATATAAATAGCAGGAGCACACATATCATCCGCAGACAAGAGACCATCACTTTTGACATTAATATACTTAAACCCACTACGCCATTTTTGTTCCAGGTAAGTTTGCGTTGACATATTGACTTCCGTCAGGTCTGCACTGGTAGAAAAAATAAAGATTAAGAAAGAAATTGTAATTGTTAATCACAGTGAGAAATGGTAACATGTTCAGCATTCTTGAATATGATTTATTAAGTTTACATGGGAAAACGATCTTTGTATGTGGCGGTAAGGAAGCCGAGTACCCTGACCTATTTGAAACCATCTTCTCAAAATTAATTTTCCTAATATATTAGGCAATATTGAGCTTCGGTTTGAGGTGTAATATCTTGGTTCAAGAGAGAATCTTGGCCATCAATGCTAAAGGCACGAAAATTTCAGTATGCAAACATCAAGAAATATTGATTAGCAGCTCCCACACCATCACCCAAAAAGGAAATTGACCTATTCTGTGCTCTCATATCCATTCGCGCAGCGCTAAAGCCATATGTGAAATTAAACGGGAAATAGAATATTAGTATTCAGATACGTTATCATGATTATTGTCCAATCTTAATAAATTAATATCCTATCGATGCTCCCCAATCGTACATGTCTCTATATAGGATCTAACGTGTTTCAATTGAAATTGGTGTTCTGAGCGCCCATACCATAGATATTTAATAGCATTATGACATCATCGTCGCATCTGCACTCATCCATTTAAAGTCCACTCTGTCCATTTACCCCAATGTTTACACTGAAGATCAGTCCATATATTTACCCCTTATTATGGTGCCACTATGTCGGGACCGCGGCAACATGAAAAGACACCCCCGCCAGCGAGCCAGCTGATTCGGCTGAGTCAACCAAAAATTCTTTGTCATCAATGTTCCCTTCAAAGCACAATGAAGCGGTCTCGGGATTGGTTAACACGCGAGTTACTGCAAGCCTGTGTGTACTACAAGCGATATATCCAAATGGGGAGCCGATAGGATTTAATTAGATTGGATTATTGTCATTGCCCGAGTTATTGTATCATTTTCATATTTTTCCAGTCTATGCATTGCATTGCCAGTGTGATGGATAGGAATTACAACACATATAAGGGAAGTGGGAAGAGGTGCCGACATACTGATTGCGTCATATGACTTAACAGAATAGTCTTCTGGTAAATTTATTCTAAAGCACATACCAAGAATCTAACGATTCGTGATAGGTGTTGTATCTCAGGTACGCTTTTATTGTACCTGTTCATGTGGCAACATAGATGATATTCCTGGTGATTAGTGTCCCTTTTCATATCTTTGTATATTGCAACCAGGGACGAACACTTGTCCCCAATGTGGTGAAAAGTGTCCCAGCTGGGTTAGAAGATAGGGACCGGACATTCTTAGCCACCGGTCATTCTTCGCCTCCACACCGGTACCATGTTTGTTTGCCTATCCTGTCATATATACCAACATTCAGTGGCGGCAATTTCGGGCGAACCGATCGATAACAACGTTGACCATGTATACCGCGAATAAATGTCTCACGTGGGCCGTAAGATTGCTGACATGAAAAAACCCCTAAGACCTAGTGAACTGGCCATGCGAAACGCTACAACATGAGATTGAGAGATTATAATTATATGTTATTCAGCCGAGCATATGTACATATTTGTTAGACTGTGACGGCGACATAAGCCTGTAGTTTTCAGTGTATTTTTACTCAATATTGTAGCACTTTTGTGTAAAATTACAACACATATAAGGGAAGTGGGAAGAGGTGCCGACATACTGACAGAGCCACATGACTTCACAGTATAGTCTTCCGGTTAACCTATTCTAAAGTACATATCAAGAATCTAACGATTCGTGATATGTGTTGTATCTCAGGTACGCTTTTATTGTACCTGTTCATGTGGCAACATGGATGATATGACCACACGGCCCCTAGCACCGGCATAAGCAGTATTAGATACAAATCTAGAGAGCTATGATGGAAATGCTCTGACAACTCGTATATTGGTAACTGGTGAGCTGTTGGTAAAACGCTGAACTGAATTATTTACTACGCCGTTCTCGGTATGGCCACTTTACCCATCGCAACCTGTGTATGATTAGTACGATTCAGTGATTAATTAATTCAATAACTGATTCTATATTGCAGTTTTAGATACCGTATGAACCTGTACGATGAAAGCATAACGGCACATACACTATTAGATTTCAATAATACAGAAATAGATATGTACAAACATTCATTCTGGACATTGAGATGGAACTTACCTGCACGTCAACTCGATATTACGGTGAGGAAAAAGTGGATATCTTGAAAGTGTCGAAATGTATCACAACTATAAAAATATAAACTCGTTATACTAGTAATGATGGGAGAATTTTCTGTTCTGACGTGGCCCGCAAATATGCTGGGAGATGATATAAATTTTCCAAATCCGCCGATGCATTTAGTGGGAAAATTAACAGGCCCCGCCGCAGGCGACCAAAATATTTGACCGGGGTCATACATGTAGCTTATTTATGTCTAAAGATTTCTATTGAAATGAAGTTAATCGTGTGGAAAAAAACCCCCAAGAAGCTCAGGACGATACTGTTACTGGAGCTAGTCACTTCTCATACAAAATAGACCCCCTATTTTCAAAATGTTATCACCCCTTCGTACAAGAAGACGCAGTGTGGATATTTTCATTTTTTCTTGTGCTAGGAAGGTATTTATGCATGTTGCCCTCATACACCTGTGTGATGTCGCCATGGAAAAAGCAATATAAATAATCCCATACAAAGCTCCATGGTTTTGACAAGAACAAAGACAATACGCGTGGTCGACATTCTTTCGTGGTTTACATAGATTATTCTGTAAAAAACGAATTGGAAAGTCATTTAGATTTTCATCTCGTCCGTGAAATACTGGCTTGTGATTATTTAAAGTTAGGTTATGTACCTGGAAATTATTTCATGGATGGCGGAGGCCTGCTGAAAGTAGACTGCATTTAGCTCAGCTCAAAGTACATTAAATTAGTACATATTACTCAAAAACACACGGAGTGTCACAGCTGATCAATGTATCATTTCTATACTCTTTTAATGTTGCGTTTAATCACATATCGTCACACAAAACTGTGTGGGGATGAGCACATCTATTGCAAACAACCCATCGTACGACAATTGTGGCGTGGGCAAGATAGTAGTTGATCAGTATTTTGCACGTGTTACTGCTGAAACTCCATCATTGTCCATAGCATAGATCGCGTACCGTACAAATTATACGGATTTAATAAGCTGTGACGTGTAGCGCAAGAATCTATGATCTTGACTGGCAACCGCCAGAGATCAATATATTTCGTAGAAAAGGGTTAATATATTTGTGTGCCAATCAGTGGATGTTTCCCTATTTCTCATGAACGGGAATTCGATGTTTCGTTAGCCTCTTAGCATAATCCCGCAAATAGTATACCCAAGCTCTGTTATCAGTTGGTTGATTGTTTGAAGTTTAACGTCGCACCTAACCTTATAGGTCACACGGCGATGATGACCCAAACAAACATACCCCAGCAAAACCCTAACCCTAACAAAAACCTAACCAAAACTACAAAACATTTTGAATTTCGAAATTTTGAAAATTAGGCTCTACAGACACTGATCACAATGGATCGTCAGAGAGCTTAATTTGTTTGGCACTTTAATCCACCTGTTATCATCAATTGCGGAGATTTTTCTTTACCTTAATTTACAAACAAATATTTGTCAATGTCAAACTATCTAACATCATAGTTTATCATTTAAGCTCATAGGGCGCGAAAGAGAGACAGATTATTAAATTTAACTTCACGCACACGGCGAGTGTTTCAAACTTTTGGCGATAGTCTAAAATTGATGGGAGCATTGAACGTTTTGTGTAGGGCTTCGCGGAAAAACTTGATGTGACGAGCAGGAAGGGTAATCTGAAGCGGGTTCTTTTGGCTCAAATTTGGACGCTGTGTTACCTAAGACAACATATTTAAATTTTCCCGGCGTTGGTTATATTTTCAGCCCACAAACACAACTCTCTGCAGAATGCTTCTTAATATTGGTCTTAGTAAGATGTTTGCTGTGCATATTTGATGGAACCACTCTTCTCGACAATTTAGAGCATGTTCGCTATAACCTATCATCTAAACATTCAAATGTAAAGTTACTATGAAAGACTTTTTCCATCTCTCATAATTAACAGCATTTTCATATGTCTTCATTTGAAAAGCAATCATGCAAGAATACTCAAATCCATATCCCCTATAACAGCGCCCGTCGCATATACTGCACGACAGTCCTAAAATGCAAAATGTTCCAAAAGATGTGAAACTCATTAAAAGCCACCGACAGGCTACTAATCGAAAAAAAAGATCATAACCCGTGCCACATATATAGAAAATCCCAGCACTCCCCAGGTCACGAAATGCACAGATTCTGGATGCGGTACATGTGAATATCTGATTGAGGGCTCATTTTTTTCATTCAAGAGTCCGAGTAGTATCTTTACGGTTAAGGTAAACATGAGTTGTGATTCTAGAAATGTGATTCATATTATTGCATGTAGTGGATGCGATGCAAACTACATTGGGCAGACAACACCTTAGAGATCGCGTTCGAGTGCACAAACAACATATACCTTCTACCTCTTTGAGAAATATGTTTGTATACAAGAATATCCTTACATGTAACAAAGATAAGTTAAACAATTCCCTTTCTACAAGATTACTTCAGCTACATCGGTACAGCGCTGGTTGGACATGCGCAAATATGAATTTATCTCGCGCTATCCTCCTTCATTGAACAGACAATGTATCTCTTGTTTAAGAATATTATGCTGAGCCGATTAGCATTCGGTACTGCCGAGCGGAAATCTACGAAGGGACGCGATTACTGTCACCGAAGATCAACGACAAATTGTGAATGAACCGATTAACGAGACTGAAATTGTTAATTGAACTTGGCAAGCTATTGTTGCTAACGGGTTATGATGTAAACAATATCGCCTGTGTATACTGGGCTCGGACCACTATTAAATTTACATTGACGGCCATGTTAATGAAAGTGCACCTGGCTGATTTATTAATTATTTTTGGACTTTCATCTCTTGGCAGTTTGTAGTTCCATTCAAGTCCTGCATCGCCATCTACTTCTTGGCGGGGGTCGCCCATCAAAATTTCGAGCCAGAGCGTCCTGTTGGCAAGCACTGTACTTCCGGCGAATAACTTACCTCCAAAAAGCAGAGTCTACGCACCTGCATATAGTGCCTCAGACTGGCATGAATTATGCAGTGAATTCAAAATAAAAGTCACAACTCAAAAGGGCACTTGTCATGCTTAATGTTGGCCATGCAAGCCCTTGTCTCATTATCAAAAGGAAGCTGGGGAAAAAATCAGCACAAAAACTTGTCCTCTATGGCAGAGGTTATTTAGAGGGGTTAACGGCTAGGGACTTTTTTTTAGTGGTCCGAGCCCTACTGTACCATTGTATCAAACCGGAATGCCATTTGAAAAAAGCTCATAGTAAGGCAGAAATGTACCACATCGCCATGTGATTGTTGGCAGGTTTATTTTTCAAACCTCTATATTCACCTCTAAGGTTTTCTCGTAATTTCAATATATTATTATTATTATTATTATTATATAATTGTCATACACTGGGTTGTGAGGAGTGAATACACATATTTCTGAAAATTTTCATGTATGCAATATTTCTTCCTATCTCATCTCCTTATACATGTAATAATCCGTTTGTGCAATAGTGTTGTCCTGATAATTAAGTGGTTTTGTCTACATCAGCCTTCATCGATGTCGAACCACTGTAGCTCCTTGCAATCCAACTGTGTCAAAGGGTAATCGTCTGGGATAATCTGCCCCAAAGCAAAATAATTAGATTAGAAAATATACAAAAAGACGCCCTCAGAACCATAACAGGTGTTACCAGAAGTGTTAGTTCAGAAACGCTGTATATTGAAGCAGGATTTGAACAACTTGTACGAAGACGCCAAATTCACAGACTCGTGATGTTCTACCATATTGCCAATGGCATGACGAATCTGCATTTGTTGAAACACCTCCCCGTGCCCGTTTTCGTTCGTAATCCTAACACGCGCAATGCAAACCAGTTCACATCGTATAGATGTCGAACAGAATTATTTCGAGGATCTTTTTTTCTGACCACACTCCGTGAATGGAATGCTCTCCCTGAACCGGTTACTAGCTCACCTACAATTTCTGCGTTCAAACGAAAATTACAGAATATGCATAAAATTTCCACTCCACCGCCATGGTATTATGTATGTCATAGGAAAGAGAATATTCAACTGTGTCGTCTCAGGAATGGATGTAGCAACCTGAAGAGGCATTTATTTAATAATTTCCTTTCAGATACTACAAAATGTAACTGTGGGTATCCTGACGAAACAGTGGACCATTTCTTCTTTCATTGCCCAACATTTCATAACCCAAGGACTCACTTGCTCAACAATTTGTTTACAATTTTCAAAGATCACGAAATCCCAACACCGAAACGTTTGTTATTTGGCGATCACGACAAGGACGAAAATATAAATATTAAAATTCAGAAATTCTTAGGAACCTACATCACAGAAAGTAAACGCTTTGATTAGGACAAATCTGAACAAAATATATTTTGGATCCGCGAACTTGTTTAAATGATATTGATTCACGATAGGCGACCCGACGGAGAAGTCAAACTATCCAGTGACACCCCGAGTCTCTTCGTAATACAGATATATGTATTTTTTTATTTGTTTATTTAGATTTTTTTTTTCCTTTATTATTATTATTAATACTTTCAGCTTTTTTCCAATACTTACCTCTCCGAGTCGATCATAATGTATGTTATGCTGTTAAACTAAATTCATTCTTGTACTTTTTTGCTGTATGCGGGAGATACAATAATAAGCTTACCTTAATGTTCTCCCCACTAATTGTGAATGTAAATAAATACTATTTAAATCAAAGGGTAATGCCACATTTCTCAAATTAGTCGATATCATTAAATAAATTTCACCAAAGTGAAAACAGGCCTGGTAGGTGGTCAGAATGACTTGTCGTGTTGTTTTACTGTTTGCACTCTTTTACGTTACATTAAATTGGCTCTATTCCTGGTGATCAGTGGCGTATGTGCATTAGGTTCATCAGTTCCTGGACACGTGACTTTGTTGAATAGCAAGGATCCAACTCCAACCTATCGCCTGGTCTCCAGGTTACGATAATTAATACGGACTGCATTATTTTGAGTGTACAAAAAACTTGGGCTGTTAATATATGCCAACGCCACCCTTCGTGCAGGGAGAAATCAGTCAGGAAACATTTCAAACTTTTGCCATGCTACATAGCCATTTAATTCCATAAAAGCTGTTAGAGTAACTCAAATGAAGGATTTAAAATTGGTCTCAGATTGGTCTCCTTTTAACGGGGATTAAAGCAAAATCGGATATCTGCTGGAGAAATTCATTTAATTCCAGGAAATTAGAGCATATTATTCTTTGAAATAAACAGTATTCGAGACAAAGGCAAGGACATTATTTTTCAGCATTCGTAAAGCTCATGAGGCTACAGCCACGCAATTCTTTTTTTTTTTTTATTTGAAGCTTGATCATGAAAAGGTCATATTCCAGTGAGGTTGTTGTGTAGAAACATGTCTGTCATTACAGAGAGTTCACTGTTGCGATACTTGGTATATTATGCTGTATTAATTACAGTTACTGTTATTTCCTTGAACGAAGGTGAGCGAACAAATGTTCCGGATCCATAATACCCCAGTTTGCAGATTTTAATCAAATTGGCCCTGGATACATACAACCCTTCCTGAATCATTCAGGATACCGCTTACTCCTCTTCACTCCTGTTTCTTAAGAGTCATATCAGGGCGGTCATAGATGAAGCCATATCCCTCCGTGGGATCTGGGTTCCACCAAAAGTTTATTCCGGCTTTGATAAATTCATCTCGTTGAATGTATCCATCGCCATTCAAATCAAGTTTGTCAAAGACTTTCTGGACAAATCCTTCGTCGGTTACGTTGTGTGAACGATAGTATACTTGTAGTTCCTCCAGGGATAGGTTACTGTCTTTATTCCTGTCGAGCAGATCAAAGAGATCGCTATATGTAGTGTGGCAGTAGTCTTTCACCAAATCCAGATTCGTTTCGTATTCCGCCCTCAATCCAGCCACCCATTTATCCTCGCTGATACCATTCACAGATGGATCTTCTCGAAGGTAATAGAACCAGTGTATCCAACTTTTCTGATGTTGTTTTGTGTCCTCTTCCTTTAATCCGAAAACTTTTGCTATATAAATAGCAGGACAACACATATCATCCACTGAAATGAGGTCATCACAATTTGTATCGATATACCTAAATCCACTTCGCCATTTTTGTTCCAGGTAAGTTAGCGATGACATCTTGATACCTATCCGGGGGTTTTCCCCTGCTAAAAAAAAAGATTAAGAAATTATAATTGTTAATCCTAGTAAAACATGGTAACATGTTTAGAATTCTTGAATATGATTTATAAAGTTTACACGGGGGAAACGATCTTTGTATGTGGCGGTCCGGAAACCGAGCTTTAAATCCACAGCTGCCCAACCCTATTCCTAAAATACAAAGTCTGGAATAATACGATGGCTAGCTGCATACAACCCAGCTGAATATACCCAGGTATAACTTTACTTAGTTGTTTGGGTAAAGTTTGTATAGGGGTGTTAAATAGCAGACTAACGTCATATGTAGAAGGAAACGATCTCGTTCTCGAGAATCAAACTGGTTTCCGTAAGGGTTATAGTGTTTCGGACCACATATTTCTTCTCAATCTCTCATCGATCTGTTTTTGCACAAGAAATCCAAACTATATTGTGCGTTCATTGACTACCAAAAAGCATTTGACTCGATATGGAAAGCTGCATTGTGGAAAAAGCTGCTGCAGTTGGGTATAAAGGGTAAGATATTGAAAATTATTCAAAATATGTATGACGATATTAAATCGTGTCTGAATGTAAATGGATGTATATCCGAATATTTTACCAGTGCTCGCGGGGTGTACGCCAGGGAGAGAATCTATCTCCTTTATTATTTTCTCTTTTTGTAAATGATTTGGAACGCTTTTTATCAGATTGTGGTAATGAAGCAGTAGAATTAGAATGGGAGAGTGTTAAAATCATGTTCAAAGTAATGTTATTATTGTATGCAGATGATATGGTAATTTTTTCACATAGCAAAACAGGTCTTCAAAAGGGACTTAATGTACTTAATGAGAACTGCAAAAAATGGAAGCTGGTTGTAAATATAACTAAAACAAAGGTTGTGATATTTAGTAGGAGGTTCGCCTTTAACGGTAATTTTATGCACTGATTGGGAAATGTAGAACGCACCGATTACCACTGTCACTACAGCTTAACTTGTTTGATATCCTTGTGTTACCTATTCTATTATATAACTGCGAAATTTGGGGATATTCTAATTTGGACATCATTGAGAAGACACATCTATCTTTTTCTAAGCATATACTGGGTGTGAAGATGACCACTATGTCTGCTATAGTTAATTGGGTAGATACCCACTTAGAGTAATAATTCATTCAAGAATGATAAATTTCTGGTTAAAGTTAGTTTATAGTAAAGAAAATAAATTAAGTTCCGTGCTGTATCAAACCATTTATCTCCGGCATGAGAGAGGGATTTACTCATCACCATGGATTTTGCAGATTAAAAACATATGAGATAAATGCGGTATGATCAGGATAGAGTTAACTCTAAATGGGTTAGCCATTCGATTAAATTACGACTGTGTGACCAGTTTAAACAAGATTGGCACGCTACTATATCTGAAAGTACAAAGTGTGACTTGTATAAGCTATTTAAAACAGATTTTAGATTTGAGTGGTATTTAAACGAGCTACCATTAAGGTATAGGGATTGTATGTCTCGTTTTAGATTATCTAGCCATAATTTACCGATTGAAACTGGGGACCTCGGGGAATGCGATTGTGTTTCTGTGTGATAAAACTAAGGTGGGGGATGAATTCCACTTTTTGATAGAATGTGATGCTTTAAAAACAGTAAGAGATAAGTTAATTCCCAAAATATTACACAAGTTCACGGGATATTTATCATTTGGTACTGTTACTAAATGCAAATAGAAAAATAACCTATAAGCTGTGTATGTTTATTAAACAGGGTCTAGAACTGTTTAAATCAAGGTGAGGTGACAATGGTTAGCCGTCTTAAGATGTATGTGCTCCATGCTTGTAGAAGACTGAGCCAATAAAATGATGATGATAATAGATCAAAATGTTTACCCTGACCGATTTTGAAACCATCTTGTCAAACTAAAATTTCCTAATATATTAGGCAAAATTAGGCTTCGGTTTGAGATGTAGTATATTGGTACAAGAGAAAATCCTGTCCATAAATGCCTAAAAATACGACAAATTTTCCATGCTGATATAACAGTATGTAAACATCAAGAAAAATTTGATTAGCAGCTTCATTACCATCACCCAGAAAAAAAAAATTCCTATGATATAGTCTCATATCCTTTCGCGCAGCGCTAAAGCTAGATATAAAATTAAATGGGAAATACAATATTATTATCACATTTCAGAGTAAATTGTAGGGTTTTGATTGGTTAATTACCATAGAGTATTAGACGGTATTGCAATTCTTCGTTATCCACCGTTGGTATACCAATTCAGAATTTCCGTATACCAATGCTGTCAAGGTCGCGCGTGCTCATATACCAACGCAGACAAAGCCTGTTTCAGGCGAATTTGTGTGCGCGAGTTTGTATGGGCGAGTTCCGCCACTGGAACAAGTTGTGCGAGGCAAATTACGTATTTGCCGATGAAGATCAGAAATAAATTATCATCCAAAGCTTTATATGCCACATAAACAGGAACGTCAGAATGTCAGCTAAGTATTTCATCCAGTTTATTGTTCATCGCGGAACAGATCGAAAAGAGATCGAAGCTGCCTGTCCGACTCCCGATGTCTTACGTTGTCGTTGTTCAACGTTGAGTTATATGCCTGTTTTTCTTTGAGTTGGTGATATATGTTAAACCAACCAGGAAAATAGCTCTTCAATGTGATAAATTCGTTATACCAGTGTTTTGCGTTGGTATACAGGCTGATATTTCGTCTCGAAGATAAATATTTTCACTCGCCCTTCGGGCTCGTGAAAATATTTATCTTCTCGACGAAATATCAGCCTGTATACCAACGCAAGACACTGGTATAACTTATAGTATTCAGATACATAATCATGATTATTGTCATTACGCGAGTTATTACGACTGTGAAGTCATGTGACTCTGTCAGTATGTCGGCACCTCTTCCCACTTCCCTTATATGTGTTGTAATTGTATCATTTTCATATTTTTCCAGTCTATGCATTGCATTGCCGGCACCCTGATTGTTTGCCTATCCTGTCCGATATGTTAAGTCAGTGGCAGAACTTTCGAGGGGACCGATCGATAACAACGTTGACCATGTATACCACGGATAAATGTCTCACGTGGGCCGTAAGATTGCTCACATGAAAACACACTAAGACCTATCGAACTGGCCACGCGAAACGCTACAACGTGAGATTGAGGGATTATAATTATATGTTATTCAGCGGAGCACATGTACATATTTGTTAGACTGTGACGGTGACATAAGGCTGCAGTTTGCAGTGTATTTAAACTAAATATTTTAACACTTTTATGTAATACGCTGAACTGAATTATTTACTACGCTGTTCTCTGTATGGCCACTTTACCCATCGCAACCTGTGTATGATTAGTACGATTCAATCAGTGGTTAATTAATTCAATAACTGATTCTATATTGCAGTTATAGATACCGTATGAACCTGTACGAGGAAAGCATAACGGTACATATACGATTAGATTTCAATAATACAGAAATAGATATGTACAAACATTCATTCTGGACATTGAGATGGAACACTTACCTGCACGTCAACTCGATATTACGTTGAGGGAAAAGTGGATATCTTGAAAGTGTTGAATGTATCACAAGTATAAAAATATAAACTCTTTATACTAGTAACGATGGATAATTTTCTGCTCTGATGTGGCCCGCAAATATGCTGGGAGATGACAAATTTTCCAAATCCGCTGATGCATTTAGTGGGGAAATGACCGGCCCCGCCGCAGGCGACCAACATATTTGACCGGGGTTATAGGGTATTTATATCTAATTATTTCTATTAAAATGAAGTTAATCATGTGGAGAAAAAAAACCAAGAAGGCCAGGACGATACTGTTACTGGAGCTAGTCACTTCTCATACAAAATAGGCGAGCGGCCAGACTCCCTATTTTCAAAATGTTATCACCCCTTCTTACAAAAAGATGAAGCGTGGCTATTTTTATTCTATATCCAATTATTTTTAGGATGTCACTTTCTTGATAAAGCACAAATACTAGTGCTAGGTGGCTCAGTCTCATACGAGACTCGAACCCGCGCCCTCAGAGTTTGGCACAGGACTGAGTGTCGCACGGAACTGACCAATCCAGCACTAGTATTTGTGCTTTATCAAGAAAGTGACATGATCCTAAAAATAATTGGATATAAATGTTATCTACTTGCTAAATGGCATTAGTATATATATATATAGTATTCTTTCTGGTGTTAGGAAGGTATTCAGGCATGCTGTCCGCATACACCTGTGTGATGTCGCCATGAAAAAAGCATTATGAATAATCCCATACACAGCGCCATGGTTTTGACATGAACAAACACAATACGCGTGGTCGACATTCTTTCGTGGTTTACATGCATTATTGTCTAGAAAACGAATTGGAAATTCATTTAGATTAACGGACAGTATCGATACCTCACATCCAGACTAGAACAAGGAAGATTCTCGGACGTAGCCTTAGTGTCTTTATACTGTCAATAAATCCGCCGGTATTAATCGGATGTCCCACTTGTATGTAAGTTCATCCCGGTTTACAGATTTTATCGGATTGTTTTCAAGAATGGCATTTCCTTCCTCACGTCCTGGCACATTCATTTCCTAGGATCACCCACAACTAATGAATCAATATCGATAACGATTAATGGTATCGATCCTTCTGTAGCAATTATATTCTCTCCTTCTTCAATAAATGTAGCTGCTATCGTTGTAACACTGTCGCGATGAACAATCGAACTGAACGCTTTTGATTTTTTGCATGGAGACTCAGCAAATTTTCAAGGGATTCAATTGAATATAACATTTTCTCCTGACTCATTTCTAATTTCTTTGCCAGTTTCTTATTTTAACCTCAGAGGGCTCCATCCTCAAACATCCGCGACAGACGGATAGCGGCCTGAGACCGATTTGATTGATCGTCCCACAGTATCAAACCGCCACGACACAATGGCAAAGTTCAAGATCTAGGGATTGATAGAAGCCCATCAAAATACGCACAATTCGGCTCCGAAGAGATTCATGATCCAGAGTAGTTATATACCACGAGTATATTGTGTTGCATGTCAATGAGGAGAGAGTTCATTTGCTCCATGATCGATCAATATTTAAACACACAGTCGTACGTCCGAGAGAATGTCAGTTCAGAAAACCCGAGTCATTGTTTAGAGGAGGCGTCCACGCTATAGAACGAACGTTCTTGGAGAAATCGAAATAACCGTGTTGTGGTAGGACTGGTGCCAAAGCTATCAAGATTCATTTGGAAATAAATTGAGAATAGCGTTTTCTCTTCTTCGGCAGAAATTGCGCTAGTAAATTACCGTTGATAGGATTATTATATTCTGTATTTACATTGTCTCGTTATGCCGCCTCATCCTTTTGAATCAATGTATAATTTTTCCTGGAAAAACACAAATTATGTGACATAATCCGACGTCTCAGTATTTTCCCGCGAGTTCTATTGGCATTCCGATTGTCATTTCATACTCCTTCAAAATAGTTCGTGAACAACTGCAACCCCATTCTACTATGATTCCTCAACTCAAACAATCCACCCATTTCCCCCTGTTATCTGTATATTTGCCCATCACTTTTCGTGTACTGCCAAACGTTTCCCGCTCTATGCATGAATCCATTCAACTATGCATCCTAACGATCACCGTCGTTGTATCCAGCCAGGCATTTAGATCCATATTCATGAACGTTTGCGTGTTGAATATCCAAAAGCAGGCATTCTTAATAGTATAATTACTGCTTCAGACTTCAGATGATAATCTAGTTTATCGCCAGCATTATGCCATCCTGGTGATGTGACGTATGATGTGAAGACATTGGCAGAATACGTGTGGACCATAAATGAGTTCTTCCACGATAAATGGGTCATACTTGTCACACTTTAATGTTTGTGTCTGAAGTGAATAAAATATGGAAAATCTAAACTGTCTGCGAGCTTTCAAAATAGTATTTCCTGTGGTTACTGGTAAGTGTGTTCGTTGCTTTCAGAAGGGCGAATGACTCCCCAACCTGTTCAATGGGGCGATACGCAGGCGTAAACTGGCGTTTTCTCGCAAACAATCGTCCTATAGTGTTAGCGACAGGCAGATTTCAGCCCCCGCCAGTCTCCTTATTTGGGAAAACCTAATGAATTTGTAAACACTCCAAGTTCAGTATTTCTTGTCCTCGATTTGGTTTCGTAATTACTTTCGATACCGTGAAAGGACGGCATGCTAGACGACGAACGCAAGATGTTTGCTCTGAAACTGTGAGGGATGACTGGTTCATAGCCAAACAAAATATTCGGTTTGGTCAGAGGTCAACGGCAACCAATTCCGGCAGTGATATCATGAATGTGGCCAGGTTGTTTTCTCTCCAGTTCCATTCGCAGGTCAAGTTCGTATGTACTTCCACAATACTTAACCTCCTGGATAAACGATCTGGCACACTGTAATATTTGTGTTTGATCCGATATCACTATTGACGCAGTCATATACTTGAATTAATTTTGGAGTGTTCTGCAAAGCCTTTTTTGCGAATTCGGACGGAAGGCTGAAGTGCATGATTCGTCTTCATGGTAAACGGTTCATTCCAGGAAAGCAGCCCAAGACCGATTCGATTGATCGTCCCACAGTATCAAACTGCCACGACACAATGGCAAAGTTCAAGATCTAGGGATTGATAGAAGCCCATCAAAATACGCACAATCCGGTTCCGAAGAGATTTCATGATCCAGAGTATTTATATACTACGAGTATATTGTGTTGCATGTCAATGACGAGAGAGTTCATTTGCTCCATGATCGATCAATGTTTAAACACACGGTCATACGTCCGAGATGATGTCAATTCAGAAAACCCGAATGATTGTTAGACGAGGCGTCCACGATATAGAACAAAATCGTGTTGATCCACTGATAAGCTTGGCATAATGCAGAAGCAAAATGCATATTGCTTCTGCAATATAGAACAAACGTTCTTGAAGAAATCGGAATAATCGTGTTGTGGTAGGACTGGTGCCAATGCTATCAAGATTCGTTTGGAAATAAATTGAGAATAGCGTTTTCTCTTCTTCTTCAAGTTATGGTTGATAGGTTTATTATATTCTGTATTTACATTGGCTCGTTATGCCGCCTCGTCCTTTTGAATCAATCTATAATTTTTCCTGGAAAAACACAAATCGTGTGGCATAATCCGACGTATCAGTATTTTCCCGTGAGTTCTATTGACATTTCGATTGTCGTTTCATACTCCTTCAAAGTAGTTCGTGAACATGTGGATCATAAATAGGTGCTTCTAAAATAAATGAGTCATACATGTCCGATTTATGGTTTATCTGAAGCGAATAAGACATTGAAATATAAACTGTCTGCGAACTTCCAAAAACAGTTTTTCCTAAGGTTAGTGGTAATTGTGTCCGTTGGTATCAGAAGGTCGAATGTCTCTCCAAACTACTCACTATCGTGAATACGCAGGCGTAACCTGGCTTATTCTCGCAAACAATCGTCCTCTATTTCAGCCCGCGCCAGCCGACTTACTTGGGAAGACGTAATGAATATGCAACACTTCAAGTACGTTATTTTTGTTCTCGTTTTCGTTTCGAAATCCGTGTATTTTAGTGTAATTAATTCACGATGCTGTAAAAAGAAGGCAGGCTAGTTGACGAACGTGGGGCGTTTGCTCTGAATCTGTGAGGGGTGATTGGCTCATAGCTAAACAAAGCATACGTTCTGATCAGTATGTACTTCACCAATATTATAACCTCCTGGCTAAACGATCTGGAACCCTGGAATATTTGTGTTTGGTCCGATATCAGTATTCACGCAGCAATATACTTGAATTAATTTCTTAGTGTTTCCAAAGCATTTTGTAAATTCGTCTAGAAGGCTGAAGTGCGGCTGACTTCCTTTAACAGGGATTCGATTCAGATTAAATTTTTATTGATTTACGCAATCGTGTTTAATCTTGACTTATGTTTTAAGATATTCGAAATACGATTAACAGGTTTCACGGCTCCCCATTGAATGTCACACCTGTCTCGTGTATGCCGGCGTCTCCATCGCAAACATTAGTCACAAGTATTTTAAATTATCACAACGATTAACTAATTATATAATCCAGCTCTCGTTACGAGATAGGTTATCATATAAAAAACCTTCTCAATGCTCATCCATTAACATCAGATGAGTTATTTGTTTGAGCTGATGTCATCACTGTTCCCGAGCTAGCGTATCTAATTCCGCTTTAGCCGGTGATAGGGGCCGTGTGGATACTTCATAGTCTCCACGTGAACAGCTGCAATATAAGCGCGGCTGAGATACTATCGCTACATCCGATAATCCACCGTATTCTCGGGCCTGAATGTGAGGTGCCGAGTGAAGGTTTCCTGTAGAGTCAAATGGTTGCTTCTTAGTCGCCAGACGTCGTCAATTTTCCCCACCTCTTGCATATCGCTCCAATTCTGACTGCTGTGTGTACAATTTCTGTATTTTCTGCATTTCGCCGCATAACAACCTGAAATTTGGCTAACAAAGGATGACGACATAAAATATTGATTTCCATTCATTCTGTCGAGGTAGCATGTAAGTGCTAAAATATGGCTAGCATATGATCATTTTCTATCTGGGTACGCTTGACTGATTGCAAATATTCCACAAAAAGAAACGCGCAGGCGGAAATTTCGACGTGGGGCACGTGATATCTATGCTTCCACGTAGTCTCATATTGTATTTATAACTTGCATGCGAAAATTTATGAAGCGGTGTTTGCGTGATCGTTATGCGCAAAAGAAATGGCAAATGTTTTGTATATAATATTCTCCCAAGTTTTTTTATTTTGGCATTGTGCGTTCGCTATGTTAATGAAGGATGTCCTTACAGGAGAGAATATTAAAATCATTATCATTGCAGGCAAAGTTATTATTTTCATGTACTTTGAGACTCATGCTGTCAAAAACATTAAAAAATATCAATTTTTTAGGGTCCTCATGCGTACCAGTTTGACTTTGCTATAATATTTGGAGCACACTGTGTGATGTTGATGGTTAGATAATTTAATCGCAAAAGAATCAGTCTTAACGTGCACGACTGCTGCGTGTATGTTTGGTATAAATCTTTTTATAGCATCAGATGTAAGAGACGGTTAGAAGTAGAGAAAATAGCGAAAGTAATTCTTAAACCAATCTGTTAGACCCTACACCGCCAGGAAGAGCACGACATTTTCAATATCCTTGACAAATTACCTTGTTCAGTGAAGAAACATTGAACCACAATAGCAGAGTTCCACTCTATATCAAAACTTTTAAAGTGAAAGTATACAATTTTGTTGAAAATATAGATTGGCGTACTCGGGCAATATTTTATGTGATGCCAAACGCTGATGTTCCAACATATTCTTACCTAGACGCATTTGCATCATATCAGAAATTCACACTATGACAAGTGAAGGGGAATGATGATCTTGTAGAGGAGCGGCACGATAACATATGTGTGAATAATCTGAAATTGATGCAACTACCCCAGTCATCGTCGATGATAAATTATTGAATGTTGCTCTTCCTACCTCTTTTCCGGTTTTCTGACTATTTGTCGTGTAGGGAATAATTTATTTAATGAAAGGCGGAAAAACATGTACATTTAATCATAGTACAAGTCCTGGATATCTAGAAAATAGGACATTAATATAGACACCAATTTACAATCAATTTTGGCTGATTCTTTGTTCATAAATTGTGAGTCAGTTTCGTGTTCTGGAGTCAAACAGTTCAAAGACCAACGTCACGGTGGTCCCAACCAGAAATGTATTGGAAGCGTTATCTAGTTAGTACACTCCAATTTAAGTGTGAGGGTATATTTGGTTGGTGTAAGATTATTTATATCGGCAGTGTAAGTTATTTGTTCCCTCGAAGATATGTTTACGACACGTTACTTTAGGATGATGACAGCTGACTCGGACTGATCCCCAAAAACTGGTATTCTTCGAATGCCCAGTTACAGTCTGTGTTATTATGTTTATGGCGTAAATAACTCGAAATTTCGCTGGAGGTACTGGAAATGCGTGTAAAAAGGAATGTATAAGGTTGAATGATGTTTGATTTGTTAATAAGATTTTCTATTTAGCTAAGTATATAATTATTTACTGTCGTGGTTCACTTCACAGATATCGTCCTAATAACGGGGCCCATAGTGCCAATTAGGCTCCCACTGTTTAATTGAATGCCGGTGTTATGTTTTACTACTTGTAATGCAAAAATGTTTCCCGCTCGGTTACTCTGTGTACTCAAGATTATCAAGATCTGCCTTTCTATTGTCGTACATTCCTTCACTTCCTAAGTACACATCATTGCTAAAGAAATTCATCATATTGTATATAAATTTATCAAAATATCTTTTTCTTTTATTTCCGTCTGCTGGTGACGCTTTGTAAAGGCCAGCTTGCGTTCTTGATGAAAGAAATCTGATGAAAGCACAAGTCTGAATGATTTATTGAATACATTTGAAAAACATTTAAAGCCATTCTCACCACGGATGTAATCTGCAGTAAAGACAACACCAATTTTTATCGATGATAAATTGCTTTCGATTGTTTGCTACTATACATTGTACAATCGTCCACAATTGTGCAATTTATCTAATCTGGATTATCCAATGAAATGTTCCACAATTTTAAACGCGATAAGATGAGCGAGCATGTTTTCAAGAAGTACTGCACGACCATCCTGCGAGCCATCTGTCAAAGACTTGCAGGAAACTTGCCAGTGTTTATGTATACTATGAATTTTCTTATTCGTTGCTAATGCTGTTATCAGAATTAGGTCTTTAGATTATGGACGCGGAAATTCTCAAATGGATCCGTGTCAGCTAAATAATCGGCATCATTCGGAGTTCTTTACTCTACGTTTAACCTGGTTTTGTTATAATCCGATTACAATTGAGATAACATTTCCTTCCTAACCCTGTTATACATCGATTCATACGTCGACCCGAGAACGGCCACGACTAACCAATGAATGTTTAACACGAGTTGTCGTATCAATCTTTGTGTAAGAATTATTTTCTCATCTTGATCTCTCTTGTTAAGTAGATGTACACTCCCAGAAATATTTTGGCTGAAATTCAGGGCTTATTACCTGAATTTCAGGAAGAAGATTCCTGATTGAGAGGATTTTCCCTGAAATTCAGGCAAATTTATCACCCTGATTAGTAAGTTCCCGACCCTATTCAGGTAAGCAAAATCCCCTAAAATTAAGTTAATTTAACCTCAATTCATGGTTGATATACCTGAATTTCAGGAAATTATCGTTGGATTTTCATGTAAGATCCCTGAAATTGATTTGTGGATTTGCAACCTGATCTATTCAGGATTATTCCCAGAATATTTCTGAGAGTGTAGCTGTTATCGTTGTAACATTGTCGTGATGGTCGTTCAAACTGAACACTCATTTCTGCATTAAGCGAAACTACATGCGATTGAATTGAATATAACATCTTCTCCTGACTCATTTCTAAACTCTTCGGCAGTTCCTTATTTTAATCTCAGATGGGTCCGTCCACAAACATCCATGGCAGACGGGTAGCGGTCTGATACTGATTTGACTGATCGTACCACAGTATCAAGCCACCAGGACACAATGACAATGTTCAACATCTAGGGATTGAGAGAAGCCCATCAGCATACAAGCAATCCGGCCCCGACGAGATTTCATGATCCACAGTATTTATATACTAGGAGAATATTGTGTTGCATGTCAATGAGGAGAGAGTTCATTTGCTCCATGATCGATCAACGTGTCAACACAAGGTCATATTTCAGGGTGGATATCACTTTGGGGAAAAACCCGAATCATTGCTGGACGAGGCATCCACGCTATAGAAAGAGGGTTCTCGGAGACATCGGAATAACCGTGCTGTGGTAAGATTGGTGCCAAAGCTATCAAGATTCATTTGGAAATATATTGAGAATAACATTTTTTCTTTTGCGACAGAAATGGCCTTAGTAAATAACGAGTTATAGATTTATGCTTCTATTATTTGTTGTATTTGCATTGGCTCGTTATGCCGCCTCGTCCGTTTGAATCAATGTATAATTTCTCCTGGAAACACAAATTGTGTGATATAACACGATGTGGCAGTATTTTCCCGTAGGTTCTATTGACATTCCGATTGCCATTTCGAACTGCTTCAAAAGTGTTTGTGAATAATTGCAACTCCATGCCCATATCGTTCCAATCCGTCCATCCATTATCCCTGTCATAGATGGAGCAATTTATCTATACATTTACACATTTACCCACCACTTAACAAACATCTTCAGATATTTACATTCATATTGTATCTGAAACGAATAAGCCGTGTGCGAACTTTCAAAATAGTATTTCCTAGGATTAGGGGTTGTGTCCGTTGTTCTAGTAGAAGGTCAAATTGCTTCCCAGCTTTATCATCCAGCTGATGCGCAGTCGCCGTTAATGTGTTATACTGTAGCAAACAAATCGCTCTCTTATGTCGGAGTCGGGCAGATTTCAACTCGCGCCGGGCTTGTTATTCGAGATGACGTAATGTATCTGTGACACTTCAAGTCCTCGTTTAGGTTTCGAAATACATCTATTTGAGGTTCATTCACTATACGGTTAAAATAAAAAAAGGCGGCAGGCTAGCCGCCGACCGTAAGACATTATACTGGTACTATATTTTTACAAGGACGGAAACTGTGACGGTATATGGGTCATATACAAACAATGCACACGGTCTGATCTAAGGTTAGCGGCAAAGAATTCCGACAGTCGTGGTCTTCATTGCGGGCAGCTTCACCCTTTCATACTATAGGGCAAAACTGTTCGGGGTCCGCTTATTTTCGTTAGTTTGACCCAACGAAACGCGAGCGCAACTAAATGTAAATGTGTTACAAACAATTATAGAAATCGAATCGCTTTCAATATTGTTACGATACCATAAATATTTCATTTATCAGAACTCGTTTAGAAACGCGCCTTATGAACGCGTTTTCTCTTTCGTACAAATCGCGCAAACCAGGCCAAGAAGCCTTCACGTCGGAACTTTTCCTAGCCGCTATTATTATTCCCTGTGCTATGTAATAAACTTTTGTGACATATTTTAACATGCGTACCCGTGAGTTCCTAATTTGCGTTGAAAACCGGTCTACTCACTTGTTATCGTTTGTGGGTAGAGCATCCATTTTCACAATGCTGCATCGTTGGGTATTACAACAGTCTTGATTGGCCAAACTTGTGGCCCGAACCAATAGTTGCGCGTTTCTCCTTCGCCTATGGCTGTGGTACAAATAAATAGCACCGAACAAATAGCAAATACGTCCGATGATGTAACCGTATGGACGGTAATGTTTATTAAACAACCAAAATAAAACGCGTTCGAGAACGCTTTAGTCAAAACGTGTTTCAAAGGAAACGAAACGAAAGATACGGGTGAATAAACGCGTTTGTGAGGTATAAACGTGTTCTTTAAGAAGTAAACGAAACGAATATAAAACGCGTTCAAAACGCTATTGTAACGCGTTCCAAACGCAAATAGAACAATATTATAGGTGAAAATACTGGACACGAAACGCTTTTACCCCAACAGTGTGAACTAAGTTCCTCGAATTATCTCCCTTTCCTGAGTTGATACCGAGGGCGTGGGCAATGTGGCCGGGGGGCGCTTGGGGTGTTTGACTTCCCCCAAATTCTGTCGATCAAAAAAAAGAGAGAAAAAAGCAGAAAGCAAAAGTAGTTCAGAATAAAATGTCTGTCTTGTCAATTGTCGCTTAATACAGAAGAAGTAAACCTGTATCAGTGTATTTCCATGACTAATTGTCTGGTGATCGCCAGAGTTATAAGACATTTTGGCACCAATTAAAAGTTCAATAGTTTCAATTTTACACAGCTCAATTGCTGCCATTCGAAGAAGACATTTCGTTACTTAATTTCGTTACATTATTGAAATTCGTTATTTACTGAACTGTTAGTTAATGAGCTCATCTCATTATTGTATAACTGCCACATATGTCATCTCTTTCTGACACAGGAAAGTTTTGTATGAGGCTTGGAAATAAGGTTATTGAAGCAGTATAATTATATGTATTGTCTGCATTCGGATCAGTCAAATAAATTCAAGAATTCTATCGAGGATCTGAATCCATATTTTTTTTCATTAAATGAATGTTTATATGTCACGGACAAGGAGATTTTTAGTAATCAGGCGGAAAATAGAAAAGTGATCATCTGTTGGCGGCATTCCGATATTTGGATTTCTTCGCCTTGCTGTAGAAAGAGAACGACAAATATTTCGTACAGCGGAGAGACCAGGAGAAAATTCTCAGTCGAAGATTACCTTGGAATATTTACAATTATCTTTTACGTAGTCGTAACTTGTCATGTACATCCACCAGTATATGAAATCATACGGTTCCGCTAAAATCTTCTACAACTCTCCTCTACATGCAATTCTCATCGCGAATAGTTCCCCTTTCTCTGATGAAAGGTTGTACAGAGTGGTGTTGGTTGATCATTTAGAGCAGTCGAGTGTTGAGCGGTCACACAAGCGGACAAAGATTTTAGGCCCTCAATCAGTATCATGGAATCGAGCATAACCCGGTTACATTATCAGCATAACACTTGGAAACCTCGTTACACATCGATTTCCGAGGAAACCGGCGCACATAATCAACAATTGTTCAACACCAGTAGTCGTATCGATCCTTCTGTAGAAATCATATTCTCACCTTGATCCGGTTCTGTTCCATAGATTTCCCTGTTATCCCTCTAGCATTGTCGCGAAGTACGATTGAACTGAACACTTTTGATTTTCTTCGCTGGGAATAGGAAAAATTACAGGCGATTGAATCGAATGTGACATCCTACACTCCTGACTCCTTTCTGAGCACTACGAGAGATTCGTATTGTACCTCCTGCGGGCACCCACCCTTTATCGCTTGAGCTTTTAGAAGGAAAGCGGCCCAGGGCTGATTTGATTTATTTCTCAACAGTACCAACTGCCATGACACAATGCCAAAGTTCAAGAACTACGGATTGACAAGAGCCGATCAAAAGATACACAATCTGGTACGAGAGAGATTTCATTATCCATGATACATGTAGTTCTATTTCCATGATATAATGTATTGTATGCCAATGATGACAAAGGTATAATTCCTCTGTGATCCATAAAATTTCAACAAAGGCCAAAAGAGGCGTCGCGTATCGACTCTGTTCTTGGGGGAAGTCCGTATAACCGGGTTGTCATAGGACTTGATTCATTTGAAAATAAATTGAGAATAGCATTTTCTTCGAGAGAAACTGCCACAGTGAATAACAGTTTTAAAGATTCGCGCCTCGTATTATATTCTCGAGTATATGCTCGTTATATCATCTGTTTTGTTTGAATTAGCGCAGACTGGCTCATGAAGAAACACAGATCGCATTTCATTGCTCGACATGTCTGTATTTGCTCATTGGCTCTGTTGGCAGCCTCAACGTCATTTCAAACTAGTTCAAACTTGCTTCAGAAATAGTTATTAAAAATTATTTTCGAAAGTGTGAAACTCGATGTCCATAATATTCACCTCTCTCATGTCCTTTATGGTAGGAAAAATGAACAAATAGAAAACTGAAACCTTTAAGACGGACACAAAAATAGTATATATCTTTGATTTATGATGTAAATAAAGATCAAACAGACGATTAACATTGCACAATTATTAGCATGATGAAGAGAATTAAGGTTTAACGTCGGGTTCAGCAATATTTCAGCTATATAGCGACGATCAAACAAGATTTTAAGTATTCAAGTTAATAACTCAGTAAACTAATGCATTAAAAACAGGTGCATACATTAAAATTTATACAACAAACCGATTTCTCTCAAATAGCCTAAGATACAGTCTTTTTTCATCCGACTAAAAAGATCTTCTAAAGTAGCTGCTTGATAAAAAGAATCTCTTACAATCTTAAAATGTATACAGTCGATAAGAATATGTTTCACTGTGAGATCTTCGTGGCATGGAATACATCTTGGGACTGGCTCTTTTGTTTTTCAGTAAATGTTCGTGAGGTAATCGTGTATGACCGATTCCGTATGTCAGTCAAGCTTTTAATGCAGATATTCAAATGAAAACTTTGAAAGGAGTGATCACACGACCGGATTAAGTGGTAGTATATATTCCGGTCAAAAACGTGTGATGATGTGATAGGCATGTGGGTCACATACCAGACGAAAATATTTGTTAGCATCAGGTGTAAGAGATGGTTGAAAGTGAAAAAAAAGCAAAGGTAATTCTTACACGAATCTGTCGGGCCCTACATCGTCAGTAAGAGCACGACATATTTAATATCCTTGTCAAATTACTTTGTTCTGTAAAGGAGTTCAACCCCATATCAAATTTTTTAAGTGAAAGTATGCAATTTTATTGGAAATATAAATTCACGTACTCGGGCAATATTTTATGTGATGCCACGCGCTGATGTTCCAACATATTCTTATCTAGACACATGTACATGTACATCATTACAAGCGTCTAGTCCGTCATTCATAATCCAGCCGTCGTCCATTAGAGAATATCCGCGTCCATAATCTAAAGACCTATTCCATTTTCCACATAACAGTATTAGCACCAAATTCAAAAAGACAATCATAGTATACATAAACATAGGCTTGTTTCCTGCAAGAGAGAAGCGGTCAACAGTTTTCAATGATGCCGGCAAAACATCATGATGTTCCAAAAATATCAAATCCGTATCGCTGATCAGTATTCTTAATCCATAATATTCGTTATAGAGTTATAACACTTGGAAACCTCGTTACACATCGATTTCCGAGGAAACCGGCGCACATAATCAATAATTGTTCAACACCAGTAGTCGAGCTTATCCGACCCTCACAGTATCACTAGTGAAAGGTGGATGATGACGATGTGCAAATAACCTGAAATTGGTGTATCTGTCTTGCAATCACGGAGCTATCCAGCCATCATCGATATCAAATCGTCCGGTTTTCTTATTATTTGTTGGTTATCTACTGAAATTACAAGCGTCTAGTCCATCATTCATAATCCAGCCGTCGTCCATTAGAGAATATCCGCGTCCATAATCCAAAGACCTATTCCATATAACAGTATTAGCACCAAATTCAAAAAGACAATCATAGTATACATAAACATAGGCTTGTTTCCTGCAAGAGAGAAGCGGTCAACAGTTTTCAATGATGCCGGCAAGACATCATGATGTTCCAAAAATATCAAATCCGTATCGCTGATCAGTAAAGGCAGAAGTACCTGTACATCTGAATGTAGTACAAGTCCTGGATATCTAGAAAGTATGACATTATTTTGGACACCAATTTACAATCAAATTTGTTAATAAATTATGACTCAGTTACGTGTTCTGGAGTCAAATAGATCAATGGTCTATGTCGCGGTGGCCGCAAACCCGAAAAAAAATATTATAAACGTTATCTAGTTAGCACATGTACACTCCAATCTGTGTGAGGTTATATTTAGTCAGTCTATTATTATTTTATACCGTCTGTGTATGTTATTAGCTCCCTTCAAAATATATTATATTCACGACACGTTACTTTACATGTTGATGACAGCTGACCCGTGTTGGTTCCTAAATATTGCCCAGACACTATCTGTGTTATGTTTATGTAATTGGCGTAAATAACTCGACATATCGTAAGCGGTACTGGCAATGAGTGTAGCATTCCCGTGCTAGAGGGCCTTGTTTGATTTGTGCGTCCATTTGTTGATAAGTTTTCTATTTAGCTAAGTAGCTTGTATATAATTATTTACTGTCATGGTTCACTTCACAGATATCGTCCTAATGACGTGGCCCATAGTGCCAATTAGGTTCCTTCTGTTGTTTAATTGAATGGTGGTGTTATGTTTTTACTACTTGTAATGCAAATGTTTCTCGCTCGTGTACCATGTTCACACAAGATTATTTGAAAATGCCTTTCTGTTGCCTTACATTCCTTTACTTCCTAAATGCACATCGTTGCTAAAGAAGTTCCTCATATTGTAAATAAATTTATCAAAATATCTTTTTCTTTTATTTCCGTATGCTGGTCACGCGTTGTAAAAGCCAGCTTTATCGATGATAAATTGCTTTCGATTTATTGCCATTATACATTCGAAATCGTCCACAATTGTGCAATTTACGTCCACAGTTGTGCAATTTATCGAATCAGGATTATTCAATGAAATGTTCCACAACTCTAAACGCGATAAGATCAGCGAGCATGCTTTTTTTATTAGTTTCAAGTGAATTGCCAAAAGTCACTCGAGAAGTGCTGCACGATCATCCTGCGAGCCATCTGTCAAAGACTTGCAGGAAACTTGCCAGTGTTTATGTATACTATGAATTTTTTATTCGGTGATAATGCTGGTTAGAATGCTGCTAATCTGAATTAGGTCTTTAGATTATGGACGCGGAAAATCTCAATTGGATCCGTGTCAATTTAATACCCGGCGTCATTTGGGGTTCTTTGCTCTGTGTTTAGCCTGGCGTGTGGACATCGTGGATGTGTTAGCCTGGCGTGTGGACATCGTTCTAAGTGTGGACATCGTGGATGTCTCACGTGTCCACTCTTTAATACTTCAGCTTCATTTAGTTCCGCGTTAACTGGTAACTCATATTCTGTTAACTCGTATGTTGATCTTAGTTGTTCTACTACAAACTGTATTTACTTAGTTTCCTGTAAGAAGTGTGGTCAACAGTATGTTGGCAAGACCACCCAAAGACTCCGTCTTAGGGTGAACGGTCACAGAAAATCCGTTAGGAAAAAGCAATTGCTTATAGGTAGGCATTTTTCTGGACCCGACCACGGCTGGGATAACTTTAGTATTCAAATCATAGACGTCGTCTATCCATCTACTAAGGATTCCCCTTTTGGATTTGAGAGAAAAATCCGAGAGCGGGAATTATTCTGGATGCTAGAACTTGGGTCAGTGTTTCCGTTTGGTTTAAATGATAATGTCAGTGGGTTCGGCAATGCTACAAACCGCCGTTCAAATATATCCAACATTACCCAACTATTTAAACCCCATCAACGGAGACATCGCAGCCATGGTTGGCGAAAGTTTAATAGTTCGATGATTCACGATCATATCACTTTAAATTACTTAGTGGGTTTAACTAACACACCCAATAGTATACATAGCTTACGTACAGTTCTGTATGCGTTACCTCTGAGAGCTTTAGATCAAATAACCAGAGATATACAACAATCTGCGTCTTCAGGAAATATAATACCATCAAAAATCATTAAAGTATGTCAAGATATAGCGTATTTTCGGTTGTATCGTCCAGTGAACATAATCGAAACATCTCAAGATCGGCTTTTCTTGAAACTCAACTACTTAGATAAAGGACTGGACATCATTAATTTACCTCGAATCCTGAATGATCCAGAGGTACGCAACGCTGTACCAAACTATTTTAAGTTCACAGAACCTCCTTGCATTTCATATAAGTACACTAAATCTATAGCCACCAAAATATTCAATTACTCCAATGCTGTCAGGAGTTTGACTGGAACTTATACACGTCAGGAGGCTATAGTTGTGATTGTGAATCGTCGAACTTTATCTATACACCATGCAAACATTGTGACTGGTGACCTTGATGTGGTGAGTGATAAGGATCTGAAATTACTCCTGATGAAAGGACCTAAATATAGAGAGCCAAGAAGAATAAATCTGCAGGCCGACCAGAAGATAGTCCTGTCTGCATTGAAACAGTACGTTATTGATTGGTCTAAGCGAGAAAAAGTTGAACCTACAGTACTCGCTGATTGGCTGGACCTCACCAAGAGCAAGGTCGTTGAAACAATCCGCCATATTGACAGAAGTACTCTTCCCCAAGCAAAACCAGTACTGAGAAACCTCAATTCGCAAGAAGTTCTAGCAAATCTCCAGAGTAAATTCGTCATAGTCCCAGCAGACAAAGCTCCGAATAATATAATATTCATATGTAAATATTACTATTACCAGGTGCTGGTTAAAGAATTGAGTGTAGACATACCTTCATCAAATACGTCTACTTACTCCCAAACTGCATTTACTCTGGAAGATTTATTTAACAATCACAAAAAGTTTCTCAGGGAAAGAGGTATTTGTCTTCCAACCAATCATAACGACATACCAAAAATATACTGGACTCCCAAAATGCATAAATCACCATACAAAGCTAGATTCATAGCTGGTTCTAGAAGCTGCACCACCAAGCTTCTTTCAACCCTATTGACGAGGGCCCTTCAGGAGGTAAAAGCATTTTGGGAAAGGTATTGCGCCACTATTTCTAAGAACTCTGGCGTTGAATGTATGTGGATATTGAAAAACTCAAAATGTCTTACGGAAGAACTTGATGCTAAAGGTCACATACCGTACAGACATGTATCCACATGGGATTTCTCGACTCTCTATACTACAATCCCTCATCAGGACCTTATTGACCGTCTAAGTTCATTGATAGTATCTGTGTTCAAGAAAACTGATCGTAGATATATTAATGTCGGAAGCCATAAAGCATTCTTTAGCTCTACTACATACAAGAGATATCATTCATGGGATGTTTCTTTGTTTATAGAGTTGCTTGAATTTCTCATTAAAACTATCTATGTGAAATTTGGCAACACAATATATCAGCAGCATATAGGTATTCCAATGGGTACTAATTGTGCACCCCCTGTTGGCTGACCTGTATCTGTTCTCTTATGAATATGACTATATGCAGGCGCTTTCAAAAACCGATCCATTCAAAGCCCGTTCCTTCTCATTCACCAAACGCTATATAGACGATCTTCTCGCTGTGGATAATCGCTATATAAATGACGCAGTGAAGGATATATATCCACCTTCACTGGATTTGAAGGAAACTACAGATAGCCCTACAGGCACATCATATTTAGATCTATATCTCTATAAACATGAAGCGGGCATTCTCTCTCGTCGACTTTATGACAAAAGAGATGATTACAATTTCGACATCGTAAACTATCCCTTTCTGGACAGTAATATTCCAGTGGGACCTGCATATGGCGTATACATATCTCGCTTAGTAGCATTTGCTAGATCCTGTGTTACATGTGACGATTTTAATCAACGTCACAAAACACCGGTGCAGAAACTTAAAAAACAGGGCTATTCTACCAAGCGCCTACACTCAAAGTTTCTCAAATTTGGCGATACATATCGCATGCTGATAGCAAAATACGAACGTAGCGTGCAAGATCTATGGCGCTACGTTTCGTAACTTGTGTCTAATTCCGCTTAACCCGGGGCTAGGGGCTGTATGAACCCATGTACTTCAAGATCCTCATGGTACTCATATGAACAGTCACAATCAAAGCGTGATTGAGATACATCTTTTTTTAGATGACGACTCTATAACGAATATTATGGATTAAGAATACTGATCAGCGATACGGATTTGATATTTTTGGAACATCATGATGTCTTGCCGGCATCATTGAAAACTGTTGACCGCTTCTCTCTTGCAGGAAACAAGCCTATGTTTATCTATACTATGATTGTCTTTTGAATTTGGTGCTAATACTGTTATATGGAAAATGGAATAGGTCTTTGGATTATGGACGCGGATATTCTCTAATGGACGACGGCTGGATTATGAATGACGGACTAGACGCTTGTAATTGTTATAATCCGATTATAATTGGGATATCACTTCCTTCCGAACCCTGTTATACATCGATTCATACATCGACCCGAGGACGGCCACGACTAATCAATGAATGTTCAACACGAATGGTCGTATCGATCCTTATGAAAGAATTATTTTCTCACCTTGATACCTCTTGTTGAGTAGATGTACACTCCCAGTAATATTCAGGTAAAAGTCCTGAACTCATCAATTTGTATATCCACAACCCAATTTCAGGAATTTTGGCTGAAATTCAGGGCTGATCACCTGGATTTGAAGAAAAAGATCTCTGATTGAGAGGATTTTCCCTGAAATTCAGGCTAATTTATCATCCTGATTAGTAAGTTCCCGACCCTGTTCAGGTAAGTCAAATCCCCTAAAATTCAGGTAATTTAGCTTTAATACATGGTTGATATACCTGAATTTCAAGAAATTATCGCTGGATTTGAGGTACGATCCCTGAAATTGAGTTGTGGATGTGCAACCTGATCTAGTCAGGATTATTCCCAGAATATTTCTGAGAGTGTAGCTGTTATCGTTGATGGACGATCAAATTGAACACTCATTTCTGTATTGAGAGTAAGGGAAATTACATGCGATTGAATAGAATATAACATCTTCTCTTGATTCATTTCTAAACTCTTCGCCAGTTCCTTATTTTAACCTCAGATGGCTCCGTCCACAAACATCCATGGCAGACGGGTAGCGGTCTGATACTGATTTGACTGATCGTACCATAGTATCAAACCACCAAGACACAATGACAATGTTCAACATCTAGGGATTGGGAGAAGCCCTTCAGCATACAAGCAATCCGACTTCGACGAGATTTCATGATCCAGAGTATTTATATACTACGAGAATATTGTGTTGCATGTCAATGAGGAGAGAGTTCATTTGCTCGATGATCGATCAATGTGTCAACACAAGGTCATATTTCAGGGAGAATATCACTTTGCGGGGAAAAAACCCGACTCATTGCTGGACGAGGCATCCACGCTATAAAACGAGAGTTCTCGGAGACATCGGAATAACCGTGCTGTGGTAAGACTGGTTCCAAAAGCTATCAAGATTCATTTGGAAAAATATTGAGAATAACATTTTCTCTTCGGCGACAGAAATGGCCTTAGTAAATAACGAATTATAGATTTATGCTCCTATTATTTGTTGTATTTGCATTGGCTCGTTATGCCGCCTCGTCCGTTTGAATCAATGTATAATTTCTCCTGGAAACACAAATTGTGTGATATAACCTGACGTGTCAGTATTTTCCCGTGGGTTCTATTTACATTTCGATTGCCATTTCAAACTGTTTCAAAAGTGTTTGTGAATAATTGCAACTTCAGCCTCCTATCGTTCCTCCCTCCCAATCCGTCCATCCATTATCCCTGTCATAGATGGAGCAGTTTATCTGTATATTTACCCACCACTCGTCGTGTACATCCAAGCGTTCCATCTTAACAACCATCTTAGTTGTATCCAGCCAGACAATTATATCCATATTGTATCTGAAGCGAATAAACTGTGTGCGAACTTTCAAAATAGTATTTCCTATGATTAGGGCAATAGAAAGGCTGTCCGTTGTTGTAGTAGAAGATCAAATTGCTTCCCAGCTTTCCTATCCAGCTGATGCGCAGTCGCAATTAATGTGCTGTATTGTAGTAAATCGCTCTCTAATGTCGGAGGTGGGCAGATTTCAACTCGCGCCGGCCTCCTTACTCGAGATGACGCAATATATCTCTGACACTCGTTTTGGTTTCGAAATACATCAATTGAGGTTCATTCACTATACGGTTAAAATAAAAAAAGGCGACAGGCTATAGCCGCCGACCGTAAGAGGCTGGTACTATATTTATACAAGGACGGAAACTGTGAAGGTTCATGGATCATATACAAACAATGCACACGGTCTGGTCTAAGGTCACCGGCAAAAAATTCCGACAGTCGTTGTCTTCATTGTGGACAGTTTCACTTCGCACTTCCGGTCCGTATAAACTTTCCCAATATTATAACCTCCTGGCTAAACGATCTGGCGGCACTTATTTATCACAACAAAACTCCCTAGACCATCTACTGTTTGGTTTTAGCAATCGCACTATTGTATAACTGCCACATACTTCATCTCTCTTTCTGACACGGGACAGTGTTGTATGAGGCGTTGAAATAAGGTTATTAACAGCAGTATAATTCTTAAATCAATCTTCATGACAATCTTTGTCTTCATTCGGATCAACTGAATATATTCAAGAATTTTATCGAGGATTTGAATCCATATTTTCATTAAATATATGTTGTGGACAAGAAGAATTTCGGTAATCAGGCGGAAAATAGGAAATCGGTCATCAGTTGGCCACATTCCGATATTTGGATTTATTCACCTTGCTGTAGAATGAGAACGACCAATATTTCGTACAGCTGAGAGACAAGGAGAAAATTCTCAGTCGCAGAGTATCTTGGGATATTTACAATTATCTTTTACGGAGTCGTAACTTGTCATATACATCCACCAGTATAAGAAATCATACGGTTCCGCTAAAATCTTCTACAATTCTCTTCTACATGCAATTCTCATCGCGAACAGTTTCCCGTTCTCTGCTGAAATGTTGTGCATAGTGGTGTTGGCTGATCATTTAGAGCAGTCGAGTGTTGGGCGATCACACAAGCGATCAGTGTCAAGGAATCAAGTAACCCGGTTACACTATCAGCATAACACTTGGAAACCTCGTTACACATCGATTTCCGAGGAAACCGGCGCAAATAATCAATAATTGTTCAACACCCATAATCGTATCGATCCTTCTGTAGAAATCATATTCTCACATTGATCCGACCCATATATTCTCCTGTTATCCCTCTAGCATTGTCGCGAAGTACGATTGAACTGAACACTTTTGATTTTCTTCGCTGGGAATAGGGGAAATTACAGGCGATTGAATCGAATGTGACATCTTGTCCGGACTCATTTCTGAGCACTTCGAGAGATTCGTATATTAACCCCTGCGGGCACCCATCCTTCGTCGCTTGGGCCTTTAGAAGGAAAGCGGCCCAGGACTGAATTGATTTATTTCTCAACAGTACCAACTGCCATGACACAATGCCAAATTTCAAGAACTGCGGATTGACAAGAGCCGATCAAAAGATACACAATCTGGCACGAGAGAGATTTCATTATCCATGATACATGTAGTTCTATTTTCATGATATAATGTATTGTATGCCAATGATGAGAGAGGTATAATTCCTATGTGATCCATAAGATTTCAACACAAGGTCTTACGAGGCGTCGCGTCTCGACTCTGTTTTTTGGGTAAATCCGTATAACCGGGTTGTCATAGGACTTGTGCCAGCGTTACAAAGATTCATTTGAAAATAAATTGAGAATAGCATTTTCTTCGACAGAAACTGCCTCAGTAAATAGCGGTTTAAAAATTCGTGCGTCATATTATATTTTCTATTTGCATTGGCTCGTTATGCCATCTAGTTCGTTTGAATCAGCGAAGACTGGCTTCTACTGACATCCTCAATTCAAACTTATTCAAACTTGCTTCAAGAATACAATTATTGAAGTGTGAAACCCTCAATACCCATAGCATTCATCCTTCTCCTGAATTCAGCCGCCTGTAGATCCAAACTGGGACAGATGCATTGAACCGAAAACCCGTCATTTTCGATGTTTTGCATGCATGATTTCGATCATCCATGCATCCAATTATCTTTCTTCGGTATATCCAACCAGTGAGTCATATATCTACCTATCGACCTTGGAGTGGCGAAAACACAGAACCAGTCATTCAAAAATCTTAAAACTGGTACGACCCGAAATGAAGTTTGTTATGGCCCGTATAACTGAAATGCTTTATCCGGAAGATGTGATGTACTCGTCGAGTTTTGCATATTTTCCATCATTAATACGCCATGCATGTCCAATTAAATTTTGTCTCTGAAGAGAGTCAAACATAATAAGATGAGGACATGTCTACGAGCTCTCCAAATATTATTTCTCATGATTAGGGGTTCATTGTGTCCTTAGGTGTAGCAGAAGGTCGAATTCCTGTCAAGTTCAATTTGCATTTCCGGTTCGTATTTGCTTTCTCTACAGTATAACCTTCCGGCTAGACGAACAGGCAGCGCAGTCGTTTATCATAACAAAACAACTCCAGAAGAAATTTTCTGTATAGTTTGGGAATTCTGATATCTGTATTGACGCAGTCCTATACTTGGATTAAATTTTCGAGTGTTTTGCAAAGCTTTTGGTGTGTTCGGCAAGAGGGCCAGCGGGCACGATCTGTCTCCATGGAAGACGGTCGCTTACAGCGGAGTGTTAGCTTGTGGGTAACTGAATTCATCGGAAAGGAATCTGCCTCGAATTTAAGTGTTATTGATTTACTCGTTCGTGTGGAAAATGACTTAAGTTTTGACATGTGTGCGAAAAAGGAATAACCAGTTATAAGAGATGGGGCGAACGCAGGAATAAACTAAATGAAGACATCGGTACACGTACATGGACGATTCGCCTGACAGGAGCGAGTGTAAAAATATATATACGGTTGTGAAAATGAGGACCATGAATAAATTAACTTCTGACACCAACAAGTCGTTCTATCATTACCAGTGGCTGTGAATGGCCACTGTTGTCGTACAGGCAGAGAGACGTTCAATGTATCTCTTCCATATGTGTGTGGCCCAATTTTTTATAAAGAATGTAAATGGTCTCTCCATTCAGACAGAAAAAAGGTCGGAGATTTTCCTGGAAAATGACGTCACTGTGACGTCACCAGAGCAGCCATCTTGAATATTTTCGCATTTACAGCTGAAGCTTGACTCAGACATATGGCGTGGCAGGGTTCATCTCCATAGTATCTATGAAATTATTCACATTCCTAGAATATCAGTCATTTTGTCCTGTTGTTGCAACGCGTTTTATCAGGTGGGCACCCTTCATTTTCTATATGTATGGTATGTATATTTTAAATCAGTCAAAAACCATCGCAGAACCTTGACTGCAAGGTTTGGCCAAACATCCCCATTTGGTTGCTTGTCCACAGAGCATCTGTTATCTAACAAAGTCTTTTCCACCAATCGCGATGTTTCTATCATTTTCTCGACTGAAAACAGGTTGATCGTAAAAAATCAAAATATGTCGTCTTATAAAATAATTTTATTTTAGCGGGTTGGTTTTTGATTCGGAACTTCTTTTGTGAGCGACGGTTGAATAAAGAATGTTGGAACTGACGCTTGCTATGTGAATCTTTCTTTCGTACACGATACGTCCTTGCCTGACTGTGGTCAACCGCGAGGCAATCTTTCTTGATTATAGCAGGAGGACATCGTGCGCTGGACGACACCATATGATTCCGCCAACTGGGAAGTACAGCTAGTCAGTTTAATAGTGCATTCGCTTGTTAAAACACATAGTACAAAGTTAAACAGGGAAACATTCTATGGAAACTAGGTAAGACTGGCACAAAAGAAAGCGTGGAATATTGTATGAAGTTCAGAGGTTGAAAGAATCAAAATATCAATGTGTTAAAGTTAGAACAAAGGGAAGTATTCTTGTGAGTCAAAACAGGTGATGCGAGAAGGATAAAACATGCCTTTATCGGTAGCACCTTCTGTAAGCATAGCTTACATTTACCAAAAGTGTACTGGACTCCCAAAGTGCATAAATCACCATACAAAGCTAGATTCATAGCTGGTTCTAGAAGCTGCACCACCAAGCTTCTTTCAACCCTGCTGATGAGGGCCCTTCAGGAGGTAAAAGCATTTTAAGAAAGGTATTACCCCATTATTTCTAAAAACTCTGGAGTTGAATGTATGTGGATATTGACTCAACTCAAAATATCTTACGGAAGAACTTGATGCTAAAGGTCACATACCGTACAGACATGTATCCACATGGGATTTCTCGACTCTCTATACTACAATCCCCCATCAGGACCTACTGACACATTCGTCGCTTTGACAGAGAAGCAGAGGGCACAACTTTCTGGGATATTCAATTACATAGATTCTTCCACAGTAAAATTCCCTGCTGAGAACAATACGAAACTGTCTAGTATCGGGAAGTTCCACCCAGTAATCACTTCTCTTCGTTCTAAAAGGCTGCCATCGATTTTGTGGATTCCTCAAATATTATATGCTAGTAGGATCTACTATTGGTATGCTTATCAGAATTTTGCAGAACTCGCTTAAATGTCATCTTCCTTCCTCTTGACATGGAACAGCTGACGGCTTTCTTGTTGAAGTACAAGCGTCTAGTCCGTCATTCATAATTCAGCGTCGTCCATTAAAGAATATCCGCGTCCATAATCCAAAGACCTATTCCATATCCATATAACAGTATTAGCACCAAATTCAAAAAAGACAATCATAGTTTACATAAACATAGGCTTGTTTCCTGCAAGAGAGAAGCGGTCAACAGTTTTCTATGACGCCGACAAGATGCCGCTGATACGTTCTGATTATTTTTGTTTACCTCCTGTTCAGTACCAGTATCTGATTCGACGCATTCATTGTAAACGACGGCTGCTCAGCGAATGTCGGATATGGCACATATCCTTTAATGTTTCATGTTCAGTGAACACCTGAATTTTCTCGCCATAAGAGGACTCCCAACACACAAAATATGGTACTGTGGTTTGATTGAAAAAAAAGACATGATTGCACGTTATATGTGTTATAATTTTTACCTGTATATGGCGAGATTCTGCTGGTGGACGTTTCGTCCCCGAGGCCCGCCCCCTGTACAGACCTTTTGGTCTTTGATAAGTGTTGGCATTTGTGGGAAGTTGATGCTGGGTCGACATCGGGCCTTACAGACTAGTCTTTTGTGTTAATTGCCGTCATTTACATCTGACGACGATACAGCTCACCAATCTCCAATGTACGAGTTGTCACAGCGAAACAGCTCACCAATTACCAGTATACGAGTTGTCAGAGCATTTCCATCATAGCTCTCTAGATTTGTATCTAATACCGCTTATGCCGGTGCTAGGGGCCGTGTGGTCATATCATGCAAGTTGCCACATGAACAGGTACAATAAAAGCGTACCTGAGATACAACACATATCTCGAATCGTTCGATTCTTGGTATGTGCTTTAGAATAGGTTTACCAGAAGACTATTCTGTGAAGTCATATGACGCAGTCAGTATGTCGGCACCTCTTCCCACTTCCCTTATATGTGTTGTAATTTGTACTGAACTATCTGGACACATTGGAGTCGGAGCTCTTCTCTTTGGCAATTGATTCAAGAAATGAGTTCGTAAAAGATAAACTGCATGCATCCTGACTTCTGTCTAATGTGATGATACGAATCAAAGCTTGACTGGGATATACCATACGCTAGAAAACGTAAATGTATTGAGATAAAAGAAATGTCACGTATACAGGTATTTGCCATTATATTATGAAAATTATGTGTTGTTCATCACTTCTCCTTACAATGCACTACATGTATCTCGTGTATATTTGTACCTTTTGTCATGCCTGCCTGCGATCTTGCGATACTAGTATCGTGAAAAATCGCGAAAATTCACGTAAACTAGTACAATACGCGTAGGGTGAGAGCGTCAACCTCTTAACCCCAACCCTGCATTCACAGGGCATCATTTCAATGATCGTATCACTACCCAGCGGCACGGACAGACGGGCAGACGGACAGAAACACCGCTCATTTAGTAGTATAAAGCCTTACTTCAAGCAGCGCTGCCCGTGAGAAAATCTTCCGATTGGTGCGTGTAGAAGGATTGTGATATCTGTAATTTAGCCGCGTGGCAAGCATCTGGAGTTGGTTTTATTGTTGCGATTAAAGGAACGCGACTCCAAAGATCACCGCGAGTCTCATCCATTCTGTCGAGTGAACACAGAACAGCTCAAATATTTAAGGCAGTTCCCATATCGTTATTTTCGATATGGTTACCTCGACTGGTTACAGGAAACCTTGAGACCTGTGAATTTTATATTTAACGAAGAGTCAAAGTCATGTCAAGTCTAGCTTCTTCAACTTTACCAGGGTAGCCCTTTCAATGCAGGACTGGTTTCCCAAGGGGCCCTGGTGCGTAAACAATACACTGAGTATATAAAATCAACGGATATATAAAATAGAACCATTCATTGGAAATTTCGCCCAAACAACTGGAATTCCTCATTGTCGTACTATCTTTAAGTTTGACGTAGCACATCACTGCATTTATGACGCTGTCGATTGAGACATTTATGCCAAAATCAACAAAGCGTTGTTTGTCTGATTATTATTATATTATTTAACCGGACTCAATCCTTTATTGGTGGCTTGGAAGTCGAATGAAGTGAAAATAGGATATAGGATGTGTGCAGGTTGCATTGAACTAAATATCTCCCCAATCATCAATCACATTTTATACTCATATCAAAACGAAGCAACTATACAGCATTCAAACAAGCAATGGTATCTCTATACCATAATAGGCCACATAAGTGAATCAGAAGAGGTCATCTTTATTACAATTCCACACAAAACGCGATCGCCAAAATAGACTGGAGAAATATTATAGAAATGGGTAGATTTTGAAATATTTAATATAAATTCTGCATCTTTTTTCCAAGTACCAGTAGCGCTTGCAGATATTAATCGGTTAGGAGAAAGTCGACGTTTTCCTGGTGAAAAACCTACAGTACTTGATATTTTATCTTGCATGAGCTCCATGATAAAGTGCCAAATGTTATAAGTTAGTATTCACCGTTGTGCACAAAAGAAGAGAAAAGACCAATTTTGTTCACTGTGCTGTCCTTCGTGTCCCTTGTCGACGCAACAACGAATTTACCAGCGTAATATCCGAAGAACAATCCTAAGTGCTGGCTAGATTTGTATGTGATCAAGGGATTACAAGCGTCTAGTCCGCCATTCATAATTCAGCCGTCGTCCATTAAAGAATATCCGCGTCTATAATCCAAAGACCTATTTCATATTCCATATAACAGTATTAGCACCAAATTCAAAAAGATAATCACCAGTATACATAAATATAGGCTAGTTTTCTGCAAGAGACAGTTTTCAATGATGCCGACAAGACATCCAAAAATATAAAATCCGTATCGTGGATCAGTATTCTTAATCCACGATTATATCGATATAGCGATATAGCTTTAGGCATTATCGCCAGCGTCTCACTCAGCTCGTCAAGGCAAGGTCTCAATAATAATTCATTGGGTTGATTTATAAATCGACAAGTGGATAATCCAGGAGAGTCATTAAATAAGACCAGGGCTTTACCCTAACTTTGGCCTAATTATAAAGACGGAGTTTGCGTTTTTCGGTATCGCAAAGGTTCTCAATTTGATAACCGGGAACACTTTAACCGATTAAGACACAGATAAGGTCATACTGATGCATTGTGTTCAAGGTCTTGGTAGATCAGAGGGCAACATACCTCATATCACATTCTATTTGCTAGGGGATCTAAGCGTCATATTCACATTTATTATATTCCGGGTGAAGACGCAAAGTATTTCCGCGGACGACAAATTTCTGAACGTCGGCTCTGATGCTAATATTATTTCGTGCATATAAGGTTTATATTTTCTAAAGCACTATTCACAAATTACCCGGTGAGTCTGATCTACAGCGTTGTTGTTGTTGTTGTTATTTTACCCTGCGTGACAACCCCCTGGAGCTACATGACTGTCGCTGCGTGTCTCATTCATTGTCAAGCACATCAGTAACAACTTAAATATTGAAGGCCCTGAATAGATATATTTCTTTTTCAATTTTGTTGCCCTTGAATGGTTTCAGGGAACCTTTAATCCATTGTTTCATTCACGAAGAAAAATATGCCGCGATAATTTCGCAGAAATGGATGGTAATAAATGCGTGACAACAGAACTATTGAGAACGAGCATTTTTCATATAAATGATGTATTAAATGTGATAATATCTCTGTTCTGGCGCAGCCCTATAGATGATTGTTGAGTCCTTTGTTAAAATTTGCAAAATGAAGCAGTTTATGAAGCAGAGTTTTCGTGATCGTTCAGCATCAGTTGCTCCATAATCTTGATCGGAAACTTGACAATCACAAATCTATCTACGGTTATATTCAAACGAACCGGCAACATGGTACAGTATACTAAACATTGGATAGAAACACACATGTGAAATTAAAAAATAGAATCATTAAGCTCGGGGGAAAATGCTATCAATTGCGTGAAAATGGTTTAATGGTTGAGCGAAATGTGCGCCCTATCGTATTTCGTTTTTTTTTCTTATGAGTTTATAGTAACCAGTTTCTCTTAACAAAATAAAATTACTTTTCCACATAGAAGTTTGATAGATTGAGTTGGGTTGAACGTCACATCCTTGTTACAAAAGGAAATATCAAAACTGACTATGGAGCAGATTGTGAGGAATTATGCAAATATCCTTTGCAATTTTCCGGGGCTGATATCTCTGTATAAACGAATGAGTTTGTGTTTAATGTTTAATTCGTTCTGGTATGTTCTTAAATCGTTATGCGTCATGTTTCATAACCCCATGCCACTTTACCAACAATTGTTGCAGATGTGACACACATTACCGATTTCCCACAAAACCAGTTAAGCTTATTCCAACAAAAACTCTCGTTCTAGATTCCCTCGATGGGGAAAACGATTTGTGGAATTATTGAACACCGGGGAAAACCCCGAAAACACAGTGGATGGCAAATATATGTGTGGGAGTTATAGAAAAGAGAACTGGGAGAAATACAATGTGCTGATGAAGCGGCATAACTTATTAATGATTCGCCGTTAACTTAGCATTCTTTCCTAATCAATAAACTTAGAAATGGAAATCAGAGAAGTGGTGATGTCATAGTACTATAGTCATAGTACATTTTCAGTTTTGTGTCTGTCTATCGTGAAATTCATGTTTCCTTGCCTTACTGGTTCCTGTGCCGTCAAACGTTCCATGATTTTAGTGTAACATCGATTTTGCCTTTCACTCCATCCCGCGGCTATGAAGTTATTGCATCAGAGTCACGAATCGTCTTTAGGCCAGATATCCTTTGTTGGCGAAGACATATCCCTGGATTTCTATTCATCGAGAATGTCTGCGTGCCGGCTGAATCAAGTGTTAGCAAGCTTTGGAGCCTATGGTTGATAGGGTAATTAGAAAGAAAACTTGCGTTCTGCTCCGTCGCCTCATTTCTGGGAGACGACAGTCAGAAATCATATCCGGTAGTAGAGAGCGGGGGAGCGGGTACGATAAATACGCCAATAACTGTGCAATTACCGACTTCCGTGCATCAAGCGCTCCTCCCCAAAGGCAACGAATGACCCAAGACAGTATATAGGCATGGGAAATTTCCAATTTATCTATATTTCCAGAGGCTGATATCGCGGGTTTAATTCTTAGCAACCAGTGCGGTACAACTACAAAACGGGGAACATTCCCAAATTGAGAAATATATTTCCTGAACAGGAAAACTTTGGCTGGTTGTTCATTCATAAATCGCAAACAACACAAATATTATACTCAAATGTCATCTAAATAAGCAAGTTTAGTATTGTTTCATAATACATAATAATTATTTTTTCTTGTTATGGTTTCAATTGTTAAAATAATGCTAATATGAAATTTGGATCCTAATTTTCTCAGTCGCTGCACTTCTCTGCGCATTGACCATCCACACAGAGACAGCTCACTTTGACCCTGCTATCACATGATCAGTGTCCTGATCGTTAGCCATTTTTAGCCCGAGATATTCCAGTCTGAATATGATGGTTTCCTGAAATGGAAACATTGGTCATCTCTAATGTGGGCTAACGACCAGTTGAAACCATAATAAGAAAAAAATAATTATTCTGTATAGTGAAACTTGCTTATTTAGAGGACATTTGAGTATGATATTTGTGTTGTTTGCAATTTGTAAATGAACAACCATATTTGCCGAAGATTTTCTCTTCAGGAAATATGTTCCCCAATTTGCGAATGTTCCCTGTTTGGAAAGTTTTGTTGTTCAGGAAATATATTTCCTAATTTGGGAACGTTTCCCGTTTTCGAGTTGTACCGCACTGGCAACCATGACCAGACTGGATTCTGAGAATCTACAAAAGAAACGGAGAAATTGAATAATAAGAGTGTCTTTCGTTAATCTTCGATCAGCTATAACTTTTTGCAACCAGTCACGACATGAGGATATAGAACAGATTTTGATCACCTTGAGCAACAAGATGCTCGATACTCTGAGAGCGAACTGACGTCTAATTACTATGGAGTAGTATTTGCCCAGGGTGTGGACACTGGGTTTCACTGATCACTGTTGATCGCTTCCGTAATGCAAAGAAACTGGCGTGTGTTAATATTCACATAAACTTCAGCTAGCCTAATCCTGTCATTATCTGAAAATCCTGCAGGATACTGTTGAAATGTTAATGATATTTTCCCTTTAAAGCAGTACAGCTTTCAATCATTTTTTTTTATTTGTACTGATGCTATTTATGAAGAAAATACAGCAATATAAAACATCGAATTATTTTTCAGGCTGACAATTCCATGATATATGCAGATACTTAGTAAATCAAAGTCAGGGTGAGAAATTGCAACAAAAAGGTGTTGGTTTCCTGGTTAGAAACTGTTGTGCGATAATTCTGTGGCGACAAGAAACTTCTATCATTACCAGTGGCTGTGAATGGCCACTGTTGTCGTACAGGCAGAGAGACGTTCAATGTATCTCTTCCATATGTGTGTGGCCCAATTTTTTATAAAGAATGTAAATGGTCTCTCCATTCAGACAGAAAAAAGGTCGGAGATTTTCCTGGAAAATGACGTCACTGTGACGTCACCAGAGCAGCCATCTTGAATATTTTCGCATTTACAGCTGAATCTTGACTCAGACATATGGCGTGGCAGGGTTCATCTCCATAGTATCTATGAAATTATTCACATTCCTAGAATATCAGTCATTTTGTCCTGTTGTTGCAACGCGTTTTATCAGGTGGGCACCCTTCATTTTCTATATGTATGGTATGTATATTTTAAATCAGTCAAAAACCATCGCAGAACCTTGACTGCAAGGTTTGGCCAAACATCCCCATTTGGTTGCTTGTCCACAGAGCATCTGTTATCTAACAAAGTCTTTTCCACCAATCGCGATGTTTCTATCATTTTCTCGACTGAAAACAGGTTGATCGTAAAAAATCAAAATATGTCGTCTTATAAAATAATTTTATTTTAGCGGGTTGGTTTTTGATTCGGAACTTCTTTTGTGAGCGACGGTTGAATAAAGAATGTTGGAACTGACGCTTGCTATGTGAATCTTTCTTTCGTACACGATACGTCCTTGCCTGACTGTGGTCAACCGCGAGGCAATCTTTCTTGATTATAGCAGGAGGACATCGTGCGCTGGACGACACCATATGATTCCGCCAACTGGGAAGTACAGCTAGTCAGTTTAATAGTGCATTCGCTTGTTAAAACACATAGTACAAAGTTAAACAGGGAAACATTCTATGGAAACTAGGTAAGACTGGCACAAAAGAAAGCGTGGAATATTGTATGAAGTTCAGAGGTTGAAAGAATCAAAATATCAATGTGTTAAAGTTAGAACAAAGGGAAGTATTCTTGTGAGTCAAAACAGGTGATGCGAGAAGGATAAAACATGCCTTTATCGGTAGCACCTTCTGTAAGCATAGCTTACATTTACCAAAAGTGTACTGGACTCCCAAAGTGCATAAATCACCATACAAAGCTAGATTCATAGCTGGTTCTAGAAGCTGCACCACCAAGCTTCTTTCAACCCTGCTGATGAGGGCCCTTCAGGAGGTAAAAGCATTTTAAGAAAGGTATTACCCCATTATTTCTAAAAACTCTGGAGTTGAATGTATGTGGATATTGACTCAACTCAAAATATCTTACGGAAGAACTTGATGCTAAAGGTCACATACCGTACAGACATGTATCCACATGGGATTTCTCGACTCTATACTACAATCCCCCATCAGGACCTACTGACACATTCGTCGCTTTGACAGAGAAGCAGAGGGCACAACTTTCTGGGATATTCAATTACATAGATTCTTCCACAGTAAAATTCCCTGCTGAGAACAATACGAAACTGTCTAGTATCGGGAAGTTCCACCCAGTAATCACTTCTCTTCGTTCTAAAAGGCTGCCATCGATTTTGTGGATTCCTCAAATATTATATGCTAGTAGGATCTACTATTGGTATGCTTATCAGAATTTTGCAGAACTCGCTTAAATGTCATCTTCCTTCCTCTTGACATGGAACAGCTGACGGCTTTCTTGTTGAAGTACAAGCGTCTAGTCCGTCATTCATAATTCAGCGTCGTCCATTAAAGAATATCCGCGTCCATAATCCAAAGACCTATTCCATATCCATATAACAGTATTAGCACCAAATTCAAAAAAGACAATCATAGTTTACATAAACATAGGCTTGTTTCCTGCAAGAGAGAAGCGGTCAACAGTTTTCTATGACGCCGACAAGATGCCGCTGATACGTTCTGATTATTTTTGTTTACCTCCTGTTCAGTACCAGTATCTGATTCGACGCATTCATTGTAAACGACGGCTGCTCAGCGAATGTCGGATATGGCACATATCCTTTAATGTTTCATGTTCAGTGAACACCTGAATTTTCTCGCCATAAGAGGACTCCCAACACACAAAATATGGTACTGTGGTTTGATTGAAAAAAAAGACATGATTGCACGTTATATGTGTTATAATTTTTACCTGTATATGGCGAGATTCTGCTGGTGGACGTTTCGTCCCCGAGGCCCGCCCCCTGTACAGACCTTTTGGTCTTTGATAAGTGTTGGCATTTGTGGGAAGTTGATGCTGGGTCGACATCGGGCCTTACAGACTAGTCTTTTGTGTTAATTGCCGTCATTTACATCTGACGACGATACAGCTCACCAATCTCCAATGTACGAGTTGTCACAGCGAAACAGCTCACCAATTACCAGTATACGAGTTGTCAGAGCAATTCCATCATAGCTCTCTAGATTTGTATCTAATACCGCTTATGCCGGTGCTAGGGGCCGTGTGGTCATATCATGCAAGTTGCCACATGAACAGGTACAATAAAAGCGTACCTGAGATACAACACATATCTCGAATCGTTCGATTCTTGGTATGTGCTTTAGAATAGGTTTACCAGAAGACTATTCTGTGAAGTCATATGACGCAGTCAGTATGTCGGCACCTCTTCCCACTTCCCTTATATGTGTTGTAATTTGTACTGAACTATCTGGACACATTGGAGTCGGAGCTCTTCTCTTTGGCAATTGATTCAAGAAATGAGTTCGTAAAAGATAAACTGCATGCATCCTGACTTCTGTCTAATGTGATGATACGAATCAAAGCTTGACTGGGATATACCATACGCTAGAAAACGTAAATGTATTGAGATAAAAGAAATGTCACGTATACAGGTATTTGCCATTATATTATGAAAATTATGTGTTGTTCATCACTTCTCCTTACAATGCACTACATGTATCTCGTGTATATTTGTACCTTTTGTCATGCCTGCCTGCGATCTTGCGATACTAGTATCGTGAAAAATCGCGAAAATTCACGTAAACTAGTACAATACGCGTAGGGTGAGAGCGTCAACCTCTTAACCCCAACCCTGCATTCACAGGGCATCATTTCAATGATCGTATCACTACCCAGCGGCACGGACAGACGGGCAGACGGACAGAAACACCGCTCATTTAGTAGTATAAAGCCTTACTTCAAGCAGCGCTGCCCGTGAGAAAATCTTCCGATTGGTGCGTGTAGAAGGATTGTGATATCTGTAATTTAGCCGCGTGGCAAGCATCTGGAGTTGGTTTTATTGTTGCGATTAAAGGAACGCGACTCCAAAGATCACCGCGAGTCTCATCCATTCTGTCGAGTGAACACAGAACAGCTCAAATATTTAAGGCAGTTCCCATATCGTTATTTTCGATATGGTTACCTCGACTGGTTACAGGAAACCTTGAGACCTGTGAATTTTATATTTAACGAAGAGTCAAAGTCATGTCAAGTCTAGCTTCTTCAACTTTACCAGGGTAGCCCTTTCAATGCAGGACTGGTTTCCCAAGGGGCCCTGGTGCGTAAACAATACACTGAGTATATAAAATCAACGGATATATAAAATAGAACCATTCATTGGAAATTTCGCCCAAACAACTGGAATTCCTCATTGTCGTACTATCTTTAAGTTTGACGTAGCACATCACTGCATTTATGACGCTGTCGATTGAGACATTTATGCCAAAATCAACAAAGCGTTGTTTGTCTGATTATTATTATATTATTTAACCGGACTCAATCCTTTATTGGTGGCTTGGAAGTCGAATGAAGTGAAAATAGGATATAGGATGTGTGCAGGTTGCATTGAACTAAATATCTCCCCAATCATCAATCACATTTTATACTCATATCAAAACGAAGCAACTATACAGCATTCAAACAAGCAATGGTATCTCTATACCATAATAGGCCACATAAGTGAATCAGAAGAGGTCATCTTTATTACAATTCCACACAAAACGCGATCGCCAAAATAGACTGGAGAAATATTATAGAAATGGGTAGATTTTGAAATATTTAATATAAATTCTGCATCTTTTTTCCAAGTACCAGTAGCGCTTGCAGATATTAATCGGTTAGGAGAAAGTCGACGTTTTCCTGGTGAAAAACCTACAGTACTTGATATTTTATCTTGCATGAGCTCCATGATAAAGTGCCAAATGTTATAAGTTAGTATTCACCGTTGTGCACAAAAGAAGAGAAAAGACCAATTTTGTTCACTGTGCTGTCCTTCGTGTCCCTTGTCGACGCAACAACGAATTTACCAGCGTAATATCCGAAGAACAATCCTAAGTGCTGGCTAGATTTGTATGTGATCAAGGGATTACAAGCGTCTAGTCCGCCATTCATAATTCAGCCGTCGTCCATTAAAGAATATCCGCGTCTATAATCCAAAGACCTATTTCATATTCCATATAACAGTATTAGCACCAAATTCAAAAAGATAATCACCAGTATACATAAATATAGGCTAGTTTTCTGCAAGAGACAGTTTTCAATGATGCCGACAAGACATCCAAAAATATAAAATCCGTATCGTGGATCAGTATTCTTAATCCACGATTATATCGATATAGCGATATAGCTTTAGGCATTATCGCCAGCGTCTCACTCAGCTCGTCAAGGCAAGGTCTCAATAATAATTCATTGGGTTGATTTATAAATCGACAAGTGGATAATCCAGGAGAGTCATTAAATAAGACCAGGGCTTTACCCTAACTTTGGCCTAATTATAAAGACGGAGTTTGCGTTTTTCGGTATCGCAAAGGTTCTCAATTTGATAACCGGGAACACTTTAACCGATTAAGACACAGATAAGGTCATACTGATGCATTGTGTTCAAGGTCTTGGTAGATCAGAGGGCAACATACCTCATATCACATTCTATTTGCTAGGGGATCTAAGCGTCATATTCACATTTATTATATTCCGGGTGAAGACGCAAAGTATTTCCGCGGACGACAAATTTCTGAACGTCGGCTCTGATGCTAATATTATTTCGTGCATATAAGGTTTATATTTTCTAAAGCACTATTCACAAATTACCCGGTGAGTCTGATCTACAGCGTTGTTGTTGTTGTTGTTATTTTACCCTGCGTGACAACCCCCTGGAGCTACATGACTGTCGCTGCGTGTCTCATTCATTGTCAAGCACATCAGTAACAACTTAAATATTGAAGGCCCTGAATAGATATTTCTTTTTCAATTTTGTTGCCCTTGAATGGTTTCAGGGAACCTTTAATCCATTGTTTCATTCACGAAGAAAAATATGCCGCGATAATTTCGCAGAAATGGATGGTAATAAATGCGTGACAACAGAACTATTGAGAACGAGCATTTTTCATATAAATGATGTATTAAATGTGATAATATCTCTGTTCTGGCGCAGCCCTATAGATGGTTGTTGAGTCCTTTGTTAAAATTTGCAAAATGAAGCAGTTTATGAAGCAGAGTTTTCGTGATCGTTCAGCATCAGTTGCTCCATAATCTTGATCGGAAACTTGACAATCACAAATCTATCTACGGTTATATTCAAACGAACCGGCAACATGGTACAGTATACTAAACATTGGATAGAAACACACATGTGAAATTAAAAAATAGAATCATTAAGCTCGGGGGAAAATGCTATCAATTGCGTGAAAATGGTTTAATGGTTGAGCGAAATGTGCGCCCTATCGTATTTCGTTTTTTTTTCTTATGAGTTTATAGTAACCAGTTTCTCTTAACAAAATAAAATTACTTTTCCACATAGAAGTTTGATAGATTGAGTTGGGTTGAACGTCACATCCTTGTTACAAAAGGAAATATCAAAACTGACTATGGAGCAGATTGTGAGGAATTATGCAAATATCCTTTGCAATTTTCCGGGGCTGATATCTCTGTATAAACGAATGAGTTTGTGTTTAATGTTTAATTCGTTCTGGTATGTTCTTAAATCGTTATGCGTCATGTTTCATAACCCCATGCCACTTTACCAACAATTGTTGCAGATGTGACACACATTACCGATTTCCCACAAAACCAGTTAAGCTTATTCCAACAAAAACTCTCGTTCTAGATTCCCTCGATGGGGAAAACGATTTGTGGAATTATTGAACACCGGGGAAAACCCCGAAAATACAGTGGATGGCAAATATATGTGTGGGAGTTATAGAAAAGAGAACTGGGAGAAATACAATGTGCTGATGAAGCGGCATAACTTATTAATGATTCGCCGTTAACTTAGCATTCTTTCCTAATCAATAAACTTAGAAATGGAAATCAGAGAAGTGGTGATGTCATAGTACTATAGTCATAGTACATTTTCAGTTTTGTGTCTGTCTATCGTGAAATTCATGTTTCCTTGCCTTACTGGTTCCTGTGCCGTCAAACGTTCCATGATTTTAGTGTAACATCGATTTTGCCTTTCACTCCATCCCGCGGCTATGAAGTTATTGCATCAGAGTCACGAATCGTCTTTAGGCCAGATATCCTTTGTTGGCGAAGACATATCCCTGGATTTCTATTCATCGAGAATGTCTGCGTGCCGGCTGAATCAAGTGTTAGCAAGCTTTGGAGCCTATGGTTGATAGGGTAATTAGAAAGAAAACTTGCGTTCTGCTCCGTCGCCTCATTTCTGGGAGACGACAGTCAGAAATCATATCCGGTAGTAGAGAGCGGGGGAGCGGGTACGATAAATACGCCAATAACTGTGCAATTACCGACTTCCGTGCATCAAGCGCTCCTCCCCAAAGGCAACGAATGACCCAAGACAGTATATAGGCATGGGAAATTTCCAATTTATCTATATTTCCAGAGGCTGATATCGCGGGTTTAATTCTTAGCAACCAGTGCGGTACAACTACAAAACGGGGAACATTCCCAAATTGAGAAACATATTTCCTGAACAGGAAAACTTTGGCTGGTTGTTCATTCATAAATCGCAAACAACACAAATATTATACTCAAATGTCATCTAAATAAGCAAGTTTAGTATTGTTTCATAATACATAATAATTATTTTTTCTTGTTATGGTTTCAATTGTTAAAATAATGCTAATATGAAATTTGGATCCTAATTTTCTCAGTCGCTGCACTTCTCTGCGCATTGACCATCCACACAAAGACAGCTCACTTTGACCCTGCTATCACATGATCAGTGTCCTGATCGTTAGCCATTTTTAGCCCGAGATATTCCAGTCTGAATATGATGGTTTCCTGAAATGGAAACATTGGTCATCTCTAATGTGGGCTAACGACCAGTTGAAACCATAATAAGAAAAAAATAATTATTCTGTATAGTGAAACTTGCTTATTTAGAGGACATTTGAGTATGATATTTGTGTTGTTTGCAATTTGTAAATGAACAACCATATTTGCCGAAGATTTTCTCTTCAGGAAATATGTTCCCCAATTTGCGAATGTTCCCTGTTTGGAAAGTTTTGTTGTTCAGGAAATATATTTCCTAATTTGGGAACGTTTCCCGTTTTCGAGTTGTACCGCACTGGCAACCATGACCAGACTGGATTCTGAGAATCTACAAAAGAAACGGAGAAATTGAATAATAAGAGTGTCTTTCGTTAATCTTCGATCAGCTATAACTTTTTGCAACCAGTCACGACATGAGGATATAGAACAGATTTTGATCACCTTGAGCAACAAGATGCTCGATACTCTGAGAGCGAACTGACGTCTAATTACTATGGAGTAGTATTTGCCCAGGGTGTGGACACTGGGTTTCACTGATCACTGTTGATCGCTTCCGTAATGCAAAGAAACTGGCGTGTGTTAATATTCACATAAACTTCAGCTAGCCTAATCCTGTCATTATCTGAAAATCCTGCAGGATACTGTTGAAATGTTAATGATATTTTCCCTTTAAAGCAGTACAGCTTTCAATCATTTTTTTTTATTTGTACTGATGCTATTTATGAAGAAAATACAGCAATATAAAACATCGAATTATTTTTCAGGCTGACAATTCCATGATATATGCAGATACTTAGTAAATCAAAGTCAGGGTGAGAAATTGCAACAAAAAGGTGTTGGTTTCCTGGTTAGAAACTGTTGTGCGATAATTCTGTGGCGACAAGAAACTTCTATCATTACCAGTGGCTGTGAATGGCCACTGTTGTCGTACAGGCAGAGAGACGTTCAATGTATCTCTTCCATATGTGTGTGGCCCAATTTTTTATAAAGAATGTAAATGGTCTCTCCATTCAGACAGAAAAAAGGTCGGAGATTTTCCTGGAAAATGACGTCACTGTGACGTCACCAGAGCAGCCATCTTGAATATTTTCGCATTTACAGCTGAATCTTGACTCAGACATATGGCGTGGCAGGGTTCATCTCCATAGTATCTATGAAATTATTCACATTCCTAGAATATCAGTCATTTTGTCCTGTTGTTGCAACGCGTTTTATCAGGTGGGCACCCTTCATTTTCTATATGTATGGTATGTATATTTTAAATCAGTCAAAAACCATCGCAGAACCTTGACTGCAAGGTTTGGCCAAACATCCCCATTTGGTTGCTTGTCCACAGAGCATCTGTTATCTAACAAAGTCTTTTCCACCAATCGCGATGTTTCTATCATTTTCTCGACTGAAAACAGGTTGATCGTAAAAAATCAAAATATGTCGTCTTATAAAATAATTTTATTTTAGCGGGTTGGTTTTTGATTCGGAACTTCTTTTGTGAGCGACGGTTGAATAAAGAATGTTGGAACTGACGCTTGCTATGTGAATCCTTCTTTCGTACACGATACGTCCTTGCCTGACTGTGGTCAACCGCGAGGCAATCTTTCTTGATTATAGCAGGAGGACATCGTGCGCTGGACGACACCATATGATTCCGCCAACTGGGAAGTACAGCTAGTCAGTTTAATAGTGCATTCGCTTGTTAAAACACATAGTACAAAGTTAAACAGGGAAACATTCTATGGAAACTAGGTAATTACAAGCGTCTAGTCCGTCATTCATAATCCAGCCGTCGTCCATTAGAGAATATCCGCGTCCATAATCCAAAGACCTATTCCATTTCCATATAACAGTATTAGCACCAAATTCAAAAAGACAAAAGTATACATAAACATAGGCTTGTTTCCTGCAAGAGAGAAGCGGTCAACAATTTTCAATGATGCCGGCAAGACATCATGATGTTCCAAAATATCAAATCCGTATCGTTGATCAGTATTCTTAATCCATAATATTCGTTATAGAGTCGTCATCTAAAAATGATGTACCTCAGCCACGCTTTGATTGTGACTGTTCATATGAGTACCATGAGGATCTTGAAGTACATGGGCTCATACGGCCCCTAGCCCTGGGTTAAGCGGAATTAGACACATGTTACGAAACGTAGCGCCATAGATCTTGCACGCTACGTTCGTATTTTGCTATCAGCATGCGATATGTATCGCCAAATTTGAGAAACTTTGAGTGGAGGCGCTTGGTGGAATAGCCCTGTTTTATAAGTTTCTGCAACAATGTTTTGTGACGTTGATTAAAATCATCACATTTAACACAGGATCTAGCAAATGCTACTAAGCGAGATATGTATACGGCATATGCAGGTCCAACTGGAATATTACTATCCAGAAAGGGATAGTTTACGATGTCGAAATTGTAATCATCTCTTTTGTCATAAAGTCGACGAGAGAATGCCCTTCATTTTATAGGGTAGAGATCTAAATAAGATGTGCCTGTAGGGCTATCTGTAGTTTCCTTCAAATCCAGTGAAGGTGGATATATATCCTTCACTGCGTCATTTATATAGCGATTATCCACAGCGAGAAGATCGTCTATATAGCGTTTGGTGAATGAGAAGGAACGGGCTTTGAGTGGATCGGTTTTTGAAAGCGCACAAAAGAAAGCGTGGAATATTGTATGAAGTTCAGAGGTTGAAAGAATCAAAATATCAATGTGTTAAAGTTAGAACAAAGGGAAGTATTCTTGTGAGTCAAAACAGGTGATGCGAGAAGGATAAAACATGCCTTTATCGGTAGCACCTTCTGTAAGCATAGCTTACATTTACCAAAAGTGTACTGGACTCCCAAAGTGCATAAATCACCATACAAAGCTAGATTCATAGCTGGTTCTAGAAGCTGCACCACCAAGCTTCTTTCAACCCTGCTGATGAGGGCCCTTCAGGAGGTAAAAGCATTTTAAGAAAGGTATTACCCCATTATTTCTAAAAACTCTGGAGTTGAATGTATGTGGATATTGACTCAACTCAAAATATCTTACGGAAGAACTTGATGCTAAAGGTCACATACCGTACAGACATGTATCCACATGGGATTTCTCGACTCTATACTACAATCCCCCATCAGGACCTACTGACACATTCGTCGCTTTGACAGAGAAGCAGAGGGCACAACTTTCTGGGATATTCAATTACATAGATTCTTCCACAGTAAAATTCCCTGCTGAGAACAATACGAAACTGTCTAGTATCGGGAAGTTCCACCCAGTAATCACTTCTCTTCGTTCTAAAAGGCTGCCATCGATTTTGTGGATTCCTCAAATATTATATGCTAGTAGGATCTACTATTGGTATGCTTATCAGAATTTTGCAGAACTCGCTTAAATGTCATCTTCCTTCCTCTTGACATGGAACAGCTGACGGCTTTCTTGTTGAAGTACAAGCGTCTAGTCCGTCATTCATAATTCAGCGTCGTCCATTAAAGAATATCCGCGTCCATAATCCAAAGACCTATTCCATATCCATATAACAGTATTAGCACCAAATTCAAAAAAGACAATCATAGTTTACATAAACATAGGCTTGTTTCCTGCAAGAGAGAAGCGGTCAACAGTTTTCTATGACGCCGACAAGATGCCGCTGATACGTTCTGATTATTTTTGTTTACCTCCTGTTCAGTACCAGTATCTGATTCGACGCATTCATTGTAAACGACGGCTGCTCAGCGAATGTCGGATATGGCACATATCCTTTAATGTTTCATGTTCAGTGAACACCTGAATTTTCTCGCCATAAGAGGACTCCCAACACACAAAATATGGTACTGTGGTTTGATTGAAAAAAAAGACATGATTGCACGTTATATGTGTTATAATTTTTACCTGTATATGGCGAGATTCTGCTGGTGGACGTTTCGTCCCCGAGGCCCGCCCCCTGTACAGACCTTTTGGTCTTTGATAAGTGTTGGCATTTGTGGGAAGTTGATGCTGGGTCGACATCGGGCCTTACAGACTAGTCTTTTGTGTTAATTGCCGTCATTTACATCTGACGACGATACAGCTCACCAATCTCCAATGTACGAGTTGTCACAGCGAAACAGCTCACCAATTACCAGTATACGAGTTGTCAGAGCAATTCCATCATAGCTCTCTAGATTTGTATCTAATACCGCTTATGCCGGTGCTAGGGGCCGTGTGGTCATATCATGCAAGTTGCCACATGAACAGGTACAATAAAAGCGTACCTGAGATACAACACATATCTCGAATCGTTCGATTCTTGGTATGTGCTTTAGAATAGGTTTACCAGAAGACTATTCTGTGAAGTCATATGACGCAGTCAGTATGTCGGCACCTCTTCCCACTTCCCTTATATGTGTTGTAATTTGTACTGAACTATCTGGACACATTGGAGTCGGAGCTCTTCTCTTTGGCAATTGATTCAAGAAATGAGTTCGTAAAAGATAAACTGCATGCATCCTGACTTCTGTCTAATGTGATGATACGAATCAAAGCTTGACTGGGATATACCATACGCTAGAAAACGTAAATGTATTGAGATAAAAGAAATGTCACGTATACAGGTATTTGCCATTATATTATGAAAATTATGTGTTGTTCATCACTTCTCCTTACAATGCACTACATGTATCTCGTGTATATTTGTACCTTTTGTCATGCCTGCCTGCGATCTTGCGATACTAGTATCGTGAAAAATCGCGAAAATTCACGTAAACTAGTACAATACGCGTAGGGTGAGAGCGTCAACCTCTTAACCCCAACCCTGCATTCACAGGGCATCATTTCAATGATCGTATCACTACCCAGCGGCACGGACAGACGGGCAGACGGACAGAAACACCGCTCATTTAGTAGTATAAAGCCTTACTTCAAGCAGCGCTGCCCGTGAGAAAATCTTCCGATTGGTGCGTGTAGAAGGATTGTGATATCTGTAATTTAGCCGCGTGGCAAGCATCTGGAGTTGGTTTTATTGTTGCGATTAAAGGAACGCGACTCCAAAGATCACCGCGAGTCTCATCCATTCTGTCGAGTGAACACAGAACAGCTCAAATATTTAAGGCAGTTCCCATATCGTTATTTTCGATATGGTTACCTCGACTGGTTACAGGAAACCTTGAGACCTGTGAATTTTATATTTAACGAAGAGTCAAAGTCATGTCAAGTCTAGCTTCTTCAACTTTACCAGGGTAGCCCTTTTAATGCAGGACTGGTTTCCCAAGGGGCCCTGGTGCGTAAACAATACACTGAGTATATAAAATCAACGGATATATAAAATAGAACCATTCATTGGAAATTTCGCCCAAACAACTGGAATTCCTCATTGTCGTACTATCTTTAAGTTTGACGTAGCACATCACTGCATTTATGACGCTGTCGATTGAGACATTTATGCCAAAATCAACAAAGCGTTGTTTGTCTGATTATTATTATATTATTTAACCGGACTCAATCCTTTATTGGTGGCTTGGAAGTCGAATGAAGTGAAAATAGGATATAGGATGTGTGCAGGTTGCATTGAACTAAATATCTCCCCAATCATCAATCACATTTTATACTCATATCAAAACGAAGCAACTATACAGCATTCAAACAAGCAATGGTATCTCTATACCATAATAGGCCACATAAGTGAATCAGAAGAGGTCATCTTTATTACAATTCCACACAAAACGCGATCGCCAAAATAGACTGGAGAAATATTATAGAAATGGGTAGATTTTGAAATATTTAATATAAATTCTGCATCTTTTTTCCAAGTACCAGTAGCGCTTGCAGATATTAATCGGTTAGGAGAAAGTCGACGTTTTCCTGGTGAAAAACCTACAGTACTTGATATTTTATCTTGCATGAGCTCCATGATAAAGTGCCAAATGTTATAAGTTAGTATTCACCGTTGTGCACAAAAGAAGAGAAAAGACCAATTTTGTTCACTGTGCTGTCCTTCGTGTCCCTTGTCGACGCAACAACGAATTTACCAGCGTAATATCCGAAGAACAATCCTAAGTGCTGGCTAGATTTGTATGTGATCAAGGGATTACAAGCGTCTAGTCCGCCATTCATAATTCAGCCGTCGTCCATTAAAGAATATCCGCGTCTATAATCCAAAGACCTATTTCATATTCCATATAACAGTATTAGCACCAAATTCAAAAAGATAATCACCAGTATACATAAATATAGGCTAGTTTTCTGCAAGAGACAGTTTTCAATGATGCCGACAAGACATCCAAAAATATAAAATCCGTATCGTGGATCAGTATTCTTAATCCACGATTATATCGATATAGCGATATAGCTTTAGGCATTATCGCCAGCGTCTCACTCAGCTCGTCAAGGCAAGGTCTCAATAATAATTCATTGGGTTGATTTATAAATCGACAAGTGGATAATCCAGGAGAGTCATTAAATAAGACCAGGGCTTTACCCTAACTTTGGCCTAATTATAAAGACGGAGTTTGCGTTTTTCGGTATCGCAAAGGTTCTCAATTTGATAACCGGGAACACTTTAACCGATTAAGACACAGATAAGGTCATACTGATGCATTGTGTTCAAGGTCTTGGTAGATCAGAGGGCAACATACCTCATATCACATTCTATTTGCTAGGGGATCTAAGCGTCATATTCACATTTATTATATTCCGGGTGAAGACGCAAAGTATTTCCGCGGACGACAAATTTCTGAACGTCGGCTCTGATGCTAATATTATTTCGTGCATATAAGGTTTATATTTTCTAAAGCACTATTCACAAATTACCCGGTGAGTCTGATCTACAGCGTTGTTGTTGTTGTTGTTATTTTACCCTGCGTGACAACCCCCTGGAGCTACATGACTGTCGCTGCGTGTCTCATTCATTGTCAAGCACATCAGTAACAACTTAAATATTGAAGGCCCTGAATAGATATTTCTTTTTCAATTTTGTTGCCCTTGAATGGTTTCAGGGAACCTTTAATCCATTGTTTCATTCACGAAGAAAAATATGCCGCGATAATTTCGCAGAAATGGATGGTAATAAATGCGTGACAACAGAACTATTGAGAACGAGCATTTTTCATATAAATGATGTATTAAATGTGATAATATCTCTGTTCTGGCGCAGCCCTATAGATGATTGTTGAGTCCTTTGTTAAAATTTGCAAAATGAAGCAGTTTATGAAGCAGAGTTTTCGTGATCGTTCAGCATCAGTTGCTCCATAATCTTGATCGGAAACTTGACAATCACAAATCTATCTACGGTTATATTCAAACGAACCGGCAACATGGTACAGTATACTAAACATTGGATAGAAACACACATGTGAAATTAAAAAATAGAATCATTAAGCTCGGGGGAAAATGCTATCAATTGCGTGAAAATGGTTTAATGGTTGAGCGAAATGTGCGCCCTATCGTATTTCGTTTTTTTTTCTTATGAGTTTATAGTAACCAGTTTCTCTTAACAAAATAAAATTACTTTTCCACATAGAAGTTTGATAGATTGAGTTGGGTTGAACGTCACATCCTTGTTACAAAAGGAAATATCAAAACTGACTATGGAGCAGATTGTGAGGAATTATGCAAATATCCTTTGCAATTTTTCGGGGCTGATATCTCTGTATAAACGAATGAGTTTGTGTTTAATGTTTAATTCGTTCTGGTATGTTCTTAAATCGTTATGCGTCATGTTTCATAACCCCATGCCACTTTACCAACAATTGTTGCAGATGTGACACACATTACCGATTTCCCACAAAACCAGTTAAGCTTATTCCAACAAAAACTCTCGTTCTAGATTCCCTCGATGGGGAAAACGATTTGTGGAATTATTGAACACCGGGGAAAACCCCGAAAACACAGTGGATGGCAAATATATGTGTGGGAGTTATAGAAAAGAGAACTGGGAGAAATACAATGTGCTGATGAAGCGGCATAACTTATTAATGATTCGCCGTTAACTTAGCATTCTTTCCTAATCAATAAACTTAGAAATGGAAATCAGAGAAGTGGTGATGTCATAGTACTATAGTCATAGTACATTTTCAGTTTTGTGTCTGTCTATCGTGAAATTCATGTTTCCTTGCCTTACTGGTTCCTGTGCCGTCAAACGTTCCATGATTTTAGTGTAACATCGATTTTGCCTTTCACTCCATCCCGCGGCTATGAAGTTATTGCATCAGAGTCACGAATCGTCTTTAGGCCAGATATCCTTTGTTGGCGAAGACATATCCCTGGATTTCTATTCATCGAGAATGTCTGCGTGCCGGCTGAATCAAGTGTTAGCAAGCTTTGGAGCCTATGGTTGATAGGGTAATTAGAAAGAAAACTTGCGTTCTGCTCCGTCGCCTCATTTCTGGGAGACGACAGTCAGAAATCATATCCGGTAGTAGAGAGCGGGGGAGCGGGTACGATAAATACGCCAATAACTGTGCAATTACCGACTTCCGTGCATCAAGCGCTCCTCCCCAAAGGCAACGAATGACCCAAGACAGTATATAGGCATGGGAAATTTCCAATTTATCTATATTTCCAGAGGCTGATATCGCGGGTTTAATTCTTAGCAACCAGTGCGGTACAACTACAAAACGGGGAACATTCCCAAATTGAGAAACATATTTCCTGAACAGGAAAACTTTGGCTGGTTGTTCATTCATAAATCGCAAACAACACAAATATTATACTCAAATGTCATCTAAATAAGCAAGTTTAGTATTGTTTCATAATACATAATAATTATTTTTTCTTGTTATGGTTTCAATTGTTAAAATAATGCTAATATGAAATTTGGATCCTAATTTTCTCAGTCGCTGCACTTCTCTGCGCATTGACCATCCACACAAAGACAGCTCACTTTGACCCTGCTATCACATGATCAGTGTCCTGATCGTTAGCCATTTTTAGCCCGAGATATTCCAGTCTGAATATGATGGTTTCCTGAAATGGAAACATTGGTCATCTCTAATGTGGGCTAACGACCAGTTGAAACCATAATAAGAAAAAAATAATTATTCTGTATAGTGAAACTTGCTTATTTAGAGGACATTTGAGTATGATATTTGTGTTGTTTGCAATTTGTAAATGAACAACCATATTTGCCGAAGATTTTCTCTTCAGGAAATATGTTCCCCAATTTGCGAATGTTCCCTGTTTGGAAAGTTTTGTTGTTCAGGAAATATATTTCCTAATTTGGGAACGTTTCCCGTTTTCGAGTTGTACCGCACTGGCAACCATGACCAGACTGGATTCTGAGAATCTACAAAAGAAACGGAGAAATTGAATAATAAGAGTGTCTTTCGTTAATCTTCGATCAGCTATAACTTTTTGCAACCAGTCACGACATGAGGATATAGAACAGATTTTGATCACCTTGAGCAACAAGATGCTCGATACTCTGAGAGCGAACTGACGTCTAATTACTATGGAGTAGTATTTGCCCAGGGTGTGGACACTGGGTTTCACTGATCACTGTTGATCGCTTCCGTAATGCAAAGAAACTGGCGTGTGTTAATATTCACATAAACTTCAGCTAGCCTAATCCTGTCATTATCTGAAAATCCTGCAGGATACTGTTGAAATGTTAATGATATTTTCCCTTTAAAGCAGTACAGCTTTCAATCATTTTTTTTTATTTGTACTGATGCTATTTATGAAGAAAATACAGCAATATAAAACATCGAATTATTTTTCAGGCTGACAATTCCATGATATATGCAGATACTTAGTAAATCAAAGTCAGGGTGAGAAATTGCAACAAAAAGGTGTTGGTTTCCTGGTTAGAAACTGTTGTGCGATAATTCTGTGGCGACAAGAAACTTCTATCATTACCAGTGGCTGTGAATGGCCACTGTTGTCGTACAGGCAGAGAGACGTTCAATGTATCTCTTCCATATGTGTGTGGCCCAATTTTTTATAAAGAATGTAAATGGTCTCTCCATTCAGACAGAAAAAAGGTCGGAGATTTTCCTGGAAAATGACGTCACTGTGACGTCACCAGAGCAGCCATCTTGAATATTTTCGCATTTACAGCTGAATCTTGACTCAGACATATGGCGTGGCAGGGTTCATCTCCATAGTATCTATGAAATTATTCACATTCCTAGAATATCAGTCATTTTGTCCTGTTGTTGCAACGCGTTTTATCAGGTGGGCACCCTTCATTTTCTATATGTATGGTATGTATATTTTAAATCAGTCAAAAACCATCGCAGAACCTTGACTGCAAGGTTTGGCCAAACATCCCCATTTGGTTGCTTGTCCACAGAGCATCTGTTATCTAACAAAGTCTTTTCCACCAATCGCGATGTTTCTATCATTTTCTCGACTGAAAACAGGTTGATCGTAAAAAATCAAAATATGTCGTCTTATAAAATAATTTTATTTTAGCGGGTTGGTTTTTGATTCGGAACTTCTTTTGTGAGCGACGGTTGAATAAAGAATGTTGGAACTGACGCTTGCTATGTGAATCTTTCTTTCGTACACGATACGTCCTTGCCTGACTGTGGTCAACCGCGAGGCAATCTTTCTTGATTATAGCAGGAGGACATCGTGCGCTGGACGACACCATATGATTCCGCCAACTGGGAAGTACAGCTAGTCAGTTTAATAGTGCATTCGCTTGTTAAAACACATAGTACAAAGTTAAACAGGGAAACATTCTATGGAAACTAGGTAAGACTGGCACAAAAGAAAGCGTGGAATATTGTATGAAGTTCAGAGGTTGAAAGAATCAAAATATCAATGTGTTAAAGTTAGAACAAAGGGAAGTATTCTTGTGAGTCAAAACAGGTGATGCGAGAAGGATAAAACATGCCTTTATCGGTAGCACCTTCTGTAAGCATAGCTTACATTTACCAAAAGTGTACTGGACTCCCAAAGTGCATAAATCACCATACAAAGCTAGATTCATAGCTGGTTCTAGAAGCTGCACCACCAAGCTTCTTTCAACCCTGCTGATGAGGGCCCTTCAGGAGGTAAAAGCATTTTAAGAAAGGTATTACCCCATTATTTCTAAAAACTCTGGAGTTGAATGTATGTGGATATTGACTCAACTCAAAATATCTTACGGAAGAACTTGATGCTAAAGGTCACATACCGTACAGACATGTATCCACATGGGATTTCTCGACTCTATACTACAATCCCCCATCAGGACCTACTGACACATTCGTCGCTTTGACAGAGAAGCAGAGGGCACAACTTTCTGGGATATTCAATTACATAGATTCTTCCACAGTAAAATTCCCTGCTGAGAACAATACGAAACTGTCTAGTATCGGGAAGTTCCACCCAGTAATCACTTCTCTTCGTTCTAAAAGGCTGCCATCGATTTTGTGGATTCCTCAAATATTATATGCTAGTAGGATCTACTATTGGTATGCTTATCAGAATTTTGCAGAACTCGCTTAAATGTCATCTTCCTTCCTCTTGACATGGAACAGCTGACGGCTTTCTTGTTGAAGTACAAGCGTCTAGTCCGTCATTCATAATTCAGCGTCGTCCATTAAAGAATATCCGCGTCCATAATCCAAAGACCTATTCCATATCCATATAACAGTATTAGCACCAAATTCAAAAAAGACAATCATAGTTTACATAAACATAGGCTTGTTTCCTGCAAGAGAGAAGCGGTCAACAGTTTTCTATGACGCCGACAAGATGCCGCTGATACGTTCTGATTATTTTTGTTTACCTCCTGTTCAGTACCAGTATCTGATTCGACGCATTCATTGTAAACGACGGCTGCTCAGCGAATGTCGGATATGGCACATATCCTTTAATGTTTCATGTTCAGTGAACACCTGAATTTTCTCGCCATAAGAGGACTCCCAACACACAAAATATGGTACTGTGGTTTGATTGAAAAAAAAGACATGATTGCACGTTATATGTGTTATAATTTTTACCTGTATATGGCGAGATTCTGCTGGTGGACGTTTCGTCCCCGAGGCCCGCCCCCTGTACAGACCTTTTGGTCTTTGATAAGTGTTGGCATTTGTGGGAAGTTGATGCTGGGTCGACATCGGGCCTTACAGACTAGTCTTTTGTGTTAATTGCCGTCATTTACATCTGACGACGATACAGCTCACCAATCTCCAATGTACGAGTTGTCACAGCGAAACAGCTCACCAATTACCAGTATACGAGTTGTCAGAGCATTTCCATCATAGCTCTCTAGATTTGTATCTAATACCGCTTATGCCGGTGCTAGGGGCCGTGTGGTCATATCATGCAAGTTGCCACATGAACAGGTACAATAAAAGCGTACCTGAGATACAACACATATCTCGAATCGTTCGATTCTTGGTATGTGCTTTAGAATAGGTTTACCAGAAGACTATTCTGTGAAGTCATATGACGCAGTCAGTATGTCGGCACCTCTTCCCACTTCCCTTATATGTGTTGTAATTTGTACTGAACTATCTGGACACATTGGAGTCGGAGCTCTTCTCTTTGGCAATTGATTCAAGAAATGAGTTCGTAAAAGATAAACTGCATGCATCCTGACTTCTGTCTAATGTGATGATACGAATCAAAGCTTGACTGGGATATACCATACGCTAGAAAACGTAAATGTATTGAGATAAAAGAAATGTCACGTATACAGGTATTTGCCATTATATTATGAAAATTATGTGTTGTTCATCACTTCTCCTTACAATGCACTACATGTATCTCGTGTATATTTGTACCTTTTGTCATGCCTGCCTGCGATCTTGCGATACTAGTATCGTGAAAAATCGCGAAAATTCACGTAAACTAGTACAATACGCGTAGGGTGAGAGCGTCAACCTCTTAACCCCAACCCTGCATTCACAGGGCATCATTTCAATGATCGTATCACTACCCAGCGGCACGGACAGACGGGCAGACGGACAGAAACACCGCTCATTTAGTAGTATAAAGCCTTACTTCAAGCAGCGCTGCCCGTGAGAAAATCTTCCGATTGGTGCGTGTAGAAGGATTGTGATATCTGTAATTTAGCCGCGTGGCAAGCATCTGGAGTTGGTTTTATTGTTGCGATTAAAGGAACGCGACTCCAAAGATCACCGCGAGTCTCATCCATTCTGTCGAGTGAACACAGAACAGCTCAAATATTTAAGGCAGTTCCCATATCGTTATTTTCGATATGGTTACCTCGACTGGTTACAGGAAACCTTGAGACCTGTGAATTTTATATTTAACGAAGAGTCAAAGTCATGTCAAGTCTAGCTTCTTCAACTTTACCAGGGTAGCCCTTTTAATGCAGGACTGGTTTCCCAAGGGGCCCTGGTGCGTAAACAATACACTGAGTATATAAAATCAACGGATATATAAAATAGAACCATTCATTGGAAATTTCGCCCAAACAACTGGAATTCCTCATTGTCGTACTATCTTTAAGTTTGACGTAGCACATCACTGCATTTATGACGCTGTCGATTGAGACATTTATGCCAAAATCAACAAAGCGTTGTTTGTCTGATTATTATTATATTATTTAACCGGACTCAATCCTTTATTGGTGGCTTGGAAGTCGAATGAAGTGAAAATAGGATATAGGATGTGTGCAGGTTGCATTGAACTAAATATCTCCCCAATCATCAATCACATTTTATACTCATATCAAAACGAAGCAACTATACAGCATTCAAACAAGCAATGGTATCTCTATACCATAATAGGCCACATAAGTGAATCAGAAGAGGTCATCTTTATTACAATTCCACACAAAACGCGATCGCCAAAATAGACTGGAGAAATATTATAGAAATGGGTAGATTTTGAAATATTTAATATAAATTCTGCATCTTTTTTCCAAGTACCAGTAGCGCTTGCAGATATTAATCGGTTAGGAGAAAGTCGACGTTTTCCTGGTGAAAAACCTACAGTACTTGATATTTTATCTTGCATGAGCTCCATGATAAAGTGCCAAATGTTATAAGTTAGTATTCACCGTTGTGCACAAAAGAAGAGAAAAGACCAATTTTGTTCACTGTGCTGTCCTTCGTGTCCCTTGTCGACGCAACAACGAATTTACCAGCGTAATATCCGAAGAACAATCCTAAGTGCTGGCTAGATTTGTATGTGATCAAGGGATTACAAGCGTCTAGTCCGCCATTCATAATTCAGCCGTCGTCCATTAAAGAATATCCGCGTCTATAATCCAAAGACCTATTTCATATTCCATATAACAGTATTAGCACCAAATTCAAAAAGATAATCACCAGTATACATAAATATAGGCTAGTTTTCTGCAAGAGACAGTTTTCAATGATGCCGACAAGACATCCAAAAATATAAAATCCGTATCGTGGATCAGTATTCTTAATCCACGATTATATCGATATAGCGATATAGCTTTAGGCATTATCGCCAGCGTCTCACTCAGCTCGTCAAGGCAAGGTCTCAATAATAATTCATTGGGTTGATTTATAAATCGACAAGTGGATAATCCAGGAGAGTCATTAAATAAGACCAGGGCTTTACCCTAACTTTGGCCTAATTATAAAGACGGAGTTTGCGTTTTTCGGTATCGCAAAGGTTCTCAATTTGATAACCGGGAACACTTTAACCGATTAAGACACAGATAAGGTCATACTGATGCATTGTGTTCAAGGTCTTGGTAGATCAGAGGGCAACATACCTCATATCACATTCTATTTGCTAGGGGATCTAAGCGTCATATTCACATTTATTATATTCCGGGTGAAGACGCAAAGTATTTCCGCGGACGACAAATTTCTGAACGTCGGCTCTGATGCTAATATTATTTCGTGCATATAAGGTTTATATTTTCTAAAGCACTATTCACAAATTACCCGGTGAGTCTGATCTACAGCGTTGTTGTTGTTGTTGTTATTTTACCCTATCAACCATACCGCTGGTCTGTGTACAGTTACAGTAAAATCTGCATTATCCTGCGTGACAACCCCCTGGAGCTACATGACTGTCGCTGCGTGTCTCATTCATTGGCAAGCACATCAGTAACAACTTAAATATTGAAGGCCCTGAATAGATATATTTCTTTTTCAATTTTGTTGCCCTTGAATGGTTTCAGGGAACCTTTAATCCATTGTTTCATTCACGAAGAAAAATATGCCGCGATAATTTCGCAGAAATGGATGGTAATAAATGCGTGACAACAGAACTATTGAGAACGAGCATTTTTCATATAAATGATGTATTAAATGTGATAATATCTCTGTTCTGGCGCAGCCCTATAGATGATTGTTGAGTCCTTTGTTAAAATTTGCAAAATGAAGCAGTTTATGAAGCAGAGTTTTCGTGATCGTTCAGCATCAGTTGCTCCATAATCTTGATCGGAAACTTGACAATCACAAATCTATCTACGGTTATATTCAAACGAACCGGCAACATGGTACAGTATACTAAACATTGGATAGAAACACACATGTGAAATTAAAAAATAGAATCATTAAGCTCGGGGGAAAATGCTATCAATTGCGTGAAAATGGTTTAATGGTTGAGCGAAATGTGCGCCCTATCGTATTTCGTTTTTTTTTCTTATGAGTTTATAGTAACCAGTTTCTCTTAACAAAATAAAATTACTTTTCCACATAGAAGTTTGATAGATTGAGTTGGGTTGAACGTCACATCCTTGTTACAAAAGGAAATATCAAAACTGACTATGGAGCAGATTGTGAGGAATTATGCAAATATCCTTTGCAATTTTCCGGGGCTGATATCTCTGTATAAACGAATGAGTTTGTGTTTAATGTTTAATTCGTTCTGGTATGTTCTTAAATCGTTATGCGTCATGTTTCATAACCCCATGCCACTTTACCAACAATTGTTGCAGATGTGACACACATTACCGATTTCCCACAAAACCAGTTAAGCTTATTCCAACAAAAACTCTCGTTCTAGATTCCCTCGATGGGGAAAACGATTTGTGGAATTATTGAACACCGGGGAAAACCCCGAAAACACAGTGGATGGCAAATATATGTGTGGGAGTTATAGAAAAGAGAACTGGGAGAAATACAATGTGCTGATGAAGCGGCATAACTTATTAATGATTCGCCGTTAACTTAGCATTCTTTCCTAATCAATAAACTTAGAAATGGAAATCAGAGAAGTGGTGATGTCATAGTACTATAGTCATAGTACATTTTCAGTTTTGTGTCTGTCTATCGTGAAATTCATGTTTCCTTGCCTTACTGGTTCCTGTGCCGTCAAACGTTCCATGATTTTAGTGTAACATCGATTTTGCCTTTCACTCCATCCCGCGGCTATGAAGTTATTGCATCAGAGTCACGAATCGTCTTTAGGCCAGATATCCTTTGTTGGCGAAGACATATCCCTGGATTTCTATTCATCGAGAATGTCTGCGTGCCGGCTGAATCAAGTGTTAGCAAGCTTTGGAGCCTATGGTTGATAGGGTAATTAGAAAGAAAACTTGCGTTCTGCTCCGTCGCCTCATTTCTGGGAGACGACAGTCAGAAATCATATCCGGTAGTAGAGAGCGGGGGAGCGGGTACGATAAATACGCCAATAACTGTGCAATTACCGACTTCCGTGCATCAAGCGCTCCTCCCCAAAGGCAACGAATGACCCAAGACAGTATATAGGCATGGGAAATTTCCAATTTATCTATATTTCCAGAGGCTGATATCGCGGGTTTAATTCTTAGCAACCAGTGCGGTACAACTACAAAACGGGGAACATTCCCAAATTGAGAAACATATTTCCTGAACAGGAAAACTTTGGCTGGTTGTTCATTCATAAATCGCAAACAACACAAATATTATACTCAAATGTCATCTAAATAAGCAAGTTTAGTATTGTTTCATAATACATAATAATTATTTTTTCTTGTTATGGTTTCAATTGTTAAAATAATGCTAATATGAAATTTGGATCCTAATTTTCTCAGTCGCTGCACTTCTCTGCGCATTGACCATCCACACAAAGACAGCTCACTTTGACCCTGCTATCACATGATCAGTGTCCTGATCGTTAGCCATTTTTAGCCCGAGATATTCCAGTCTGAATATGATGGTTTCCTGAAATGGAAACATTGGTCATCTCTAATGTGGGCTAACGACCAGTTGAAACCATAATAAGAAAAAAATAATTATTCTGTATAGTGAAACTTGCTTATTTAGAGGACATTTGAGTATGATATTTGTGTTGTTTGCAATTTGTAAATGAACAACCATATTTGCCGAAGATTTTCTCTTCAGGAAATATGTTCCCCAATTTGCGAATGTTCCCTGTTTGGAAAGTTTTGTTGTTCAGGAAATATATTTCCTAATTTGGGAACGTTTCCCGTTTTCGAGTTGTACCGCACTGGCAACCATGACCAGACTGGATTCTGAGAATCTACAAAAGAAACGGAGAAATTGAATAATAAGAGTGTCTTTCGTTAATCTTCGATCAGCTATAACTTTTTGCAACCAGTCACGACATCACAGGATATAGAACAGATTTTGATCACCTTGAGCAACAAGATGCTCGATACTCTGAGAGCGAACTGACGTCTAATTACTATGGAGTAGTATTTGCCCAGGGTGTGGACACTGGGTTTCACTGATCACTGTTGATCGCTTCCGTAATGCAAAGAAACTGGCGTGTGTTAATATTCACATAAACTTCAGCTAGCCTAATCCTGTCATTATCTGAAAATCCTGCAGGATACTGTTGAAATGTTAATGATATTTTCCCTTTAAAGCAGTACAGCTTTCAATCTTTTTTTTTTATTTGTACTGATGCTATTTATGAAGAAAATACAGCAATATAAAACATCGAATTATTTTTCAGGCTGACAATTCCATGATATATGCAGATACTTAGTAAATCAAAGTCAGGGTGAGAAATTGCAACAAAAAGGTGTTGGTTTCCTGGTTAGAAACTGTTGTGCGATAATTCTGTGGCGACAAGAAACTCGTGTACATTTTTTACACCATTGGACACTGTTAATAATAATAATAATAATAATTTATTCACCAATATACATTCTAGTATTAATACATCAATGGCGGTCAAGCATAAGTCATACAAAGAAAAGCGGACTTTCACGCCTAAATACAACTCTTGGCGGGAATAAAACCCCAAGGGGCTTGATCTATCCCAAAATAAATATATATATAAACTGTTTCAGATGGTGAAAGAATAAATACTTTATCTGTAGTGTAGCTTTTATATTAAAATTGCACTGGCTGTGATAATGGGTCAGTTGTCTATTAGATAGGACTTGAGTTTTGATTTAAATAGTGAAGTGGAATTTATACTTTTGATTGATGAGGGGAGTTTGTTCCACTCGCGAGGTCCAGTAATTTTTAGGGTATAAAACGACAGGTTAGATCAATATATAGGCCTATATAGGTTAAGAGCTTGTCCCCTGGTCCCATATTGATGTATGTCCGATTGTCTTGTAAAATATAATTTTTAAAATACTGGTAGATAAGCAAAGTGATGAATGAATTTGTGAACTAATAGGAGGGATATATATTGATTTAGTTTTGGTAACTGCAATATTTTTAGATTTGTAAAGAGTGGCAGTGTATGCTCATGTTTTCGCGAAAAAGTAATTATCCGGAGTGCACGTTTCTGTAGCAGAGTTAATGGATACAGATGGGTTACATAGGTGTTTCCCCATATCACATTACAGTAGTTAAAATAAGGAAATATCATCGAGTAATATAATATGTATAACGTTTTCTTATTTAGTGACTTTTTAAGAGGGTTTATAATCCCTAGATTCCTGGACACTTTATTGCATATATAATTTATGTGGGTTGTCCAATTAAGTTGGTCATTGACAAAACTTCCTAGAAATTTAAATTGATGTACAAGTTCGATTGCTGTACCTGATATAGATAACGCAGGTATATTATTTAGTGATCTGTGGGCGTTGGGTCTAACTAGCATATATTTAGTTTTATTTACATTTAAAGATAAACGATTACAAGAAAACCAGTTATGTAGCTTATGTAGTTCGCGGTTCATGACATCGGTAGCCTCAGTGATATCTTTGGAAGAGGAGACTACGCTGGTGTCGTCAGCAAACAGAATAATTTTTATCATATCAGTTACTTTGCTTATGTCATTTATATATAGGAGAAATAAAATTGGTCCAAGAATCGAACCTTGCGGAACACCATAATCTACTGTCATTGATTTTGAAAATGCGCCATTGTACACAACCGTTTGTGACCTTTCAGATAAGTAGCTATTGAACCAACTGTTTGATTTGCCTCGGAAACCATAGTAGTCGAGTTTAGCGAGTAAAATGTTATGATTGACGGTGTCAAATGCTTTAGATAAATCTAAGAAAGTAACTTAACCGTTGATCTGTTTAAAACAAATCGCCCATAAACACACAGTTGTTATTTTCAACGTCTGGTACATTCAGGACGCGTTGTAAATATTGATTGAAAACATTAACATTTTTATAATTATTATTATTTTATAATCAATTCAGTCTTACTGGCTTTTGTTCATATAAATTTGTTGAATACAAACGTCGGATCCTACATTTAGCATTCAGTCGTCCTTAAAGAAGCTCGGCTTCCATCATGGAGATACCTCGTTCACATGTTACAATGTCAGCAGCAGATTCTAAGCTGATGTGCAATAAAAATATGTAAACACAATCTAGGTTCCTACAACAGAGAAGCGGTCGACTGTATTCAATCATACCGGCAAGACAACATCATGTTTTTGTGGTCAAATCTTTATCACAGACCCGTATTTCTTAATTCAAGTGAGCCTCCATGTAGTTCATTAGAGTACAATGTGTTTCAGCACATATGCACACCATATGCGCAATGTGCCTGTACATCTGCACATCTGTACAAGGTGTCCCAGAACATCATAGTGTTGGTCCCAACACTCGTAATATGACCACCACGACGATTCTATATACTGAAAAATAAACCGAAAATCCTTCTTGTATTGTCGCTGGAGGTATCCGCGCCAATGGTCAGAATATCATTATTATAAGACACTTTTGCACCCGAGTCTATGTCGATGAATAATCAAAAAATTGTATTGAATGCAGGTTAGCATTTCGTGCGAGTGAAGAGGCCAAGTTACAGTGTACCATGATGCTATTGGTCGAATCATTGACAATGAACACCTTAAAAACTGGGAGCTTACTTCTGCGAGTGAATAAATCCACATCGACATTTGTGACACCATTTTAACACAGTTTGTGTTTGTGAAATCCACCAACTCTAATATACAATAATGATGTCATAGCTGTCATAATATCAGACTGGCATGTTTACTTGCGCGTGTTTATTGAAAAGTTATTTTATACCGACACGGACTGGGTTCGGACAGCGTCATCTCTGGATTTAAACCACTGATCAGTGAAAAAAAGAGAACGATAGGGAACATCATGATGTCTTGTGGGCATCATTGGAGACTGTTGACCGCTTCTCTCAGGCAAAAAACAACTAACTTGCGTGTGTACATTTCTGGGAGATTGGATATTAGTTTTAATGGACCCGCGGGAATTTTTTATGGGCGATGGCTGGTTACTGAATGTCGAATCTGAAAAAAAGTCGGTAGTTATACTAAACTGACGCGAGATTATTAACAGGAGAAAGCCCAGAGGACCATGGGTAAATTCCAGATGGCGGCCATGTGGTGTACCAGAAATATGATGTTTTTGTCATATTTCTTCAACATTTCTGCTTTTCCGCGATGAAAAGTAGGCAAAAACTATTTTATTTCACATCACATAATATATACTAATTTATGATGCATTTTTTAGCGGAGAAATTGCATAAATAAAAAATTCAGAAAATCTGTTCGAAAAATGGATCAAAGCGTCCATCTGACATTTTTTACATTTTCCAGTAAAGCTTGACGCAAATGTGGTAAGTTTCAGCCCCCTAGCTTAAGGGATAAGGAAACCAATTGGGGGAGGGGGGAGCATTTCGCCCCCCCCCCAGCCCTGGACAGGTCCCAAAAAGCCCAGACCAGATAGGGAAAAGACATTGTTTTGATTCAGGATGTCCCATCCGGTAACCAGTCCTAGATGTATAGACGCTGCTTCCTTTACCCACGATCAGCTCCCCAAATATTATATACCTGTAGCGAAGGAATAATCATATTATTTCCATCTGATGGTCTCACACGAAACAACTGGTGGTAGCATATTGACAGAATCGATACTTTTGGATTCACCCGATTTCGTCGACATTACAGGATGTGTATCACTGATCGCGTGGCCACATATATGAATATATGCTATACGTGGATTTCCATCAACTGATTTTCACTATATCATCCCTTTTACCGTGTTTCATTATTATCACGAAATTTGGTTATTAGTTGTCTTATCTTAGAAGCCGACTTCCGTTTGAGAGCGAGGGGCGTGCAAAAATGCTATCAATATAAGCCTCTAGTCCGTCAATAAATTTTCTGTCGTCAATTAAAGAGACATAATCCAAAGACCTAATTTGTATAACAGCATTAGCATCAAATTTAAAAAAAAAAGACAGTCGTAATATACATGAACAGGGTTTTTAAGGTTATGGACTCCTACTTAATTATGATATCCATTATCATATTTCTGCTCTTTCTTGGGAACAAATGCTCGCAGGACATCACAGTTTATCATGAATGTGGAAGTAAGACAAGAAGTCCATGGGTTTTTTCAGCAGAGGGACATAACTTCTGCGAAATTCCATTACATAGATTCTTCGAATTCCACAGTAAAATGTCCTGGCGAGAAACAATACGAAATTGTCTGGTACCGGGAAGTTCCATCCAGTAATCACTTCTCTTCGTACCAAAAGGCTGCCATCGATTTTCTCGACTCTTCAAATATTATATGGTAGTAGTATCAATTATTGATAGGCTTACCAGAATATTGCAGAACTCGCTTAAATGTCATCTGCTTTCGTCCTGACATGAAACAGCTGACGGCTTTCTTGTTGAAGAGGCCAACACATTCTGATCATTTTGCTTATCTCCTGTTAAGGATGTCCGCTGGTGGTAAATCAAAGTAATTATTTTTTGAATGTGTGTTGCATTCATAATTGTGTAATATGAGGAAAAACGAAGAAAACAATATAGGTTGGTGTGCATATTTTAGATGTAGGCAACGTTAAGTGGACTGATCCATGCTCAATTTGATAACCCAGAAAACATAGGGAGTAGCTTTGAAGCATATTCATGAAAATTCATAGAAAAAGTATTTAACTTTTGCTTATATTCTAACTGCAGATGATCACAATGTCTATCAAAAAATTTCAAATTGGATGGATGTTGCTGTGCAAAATTCTCGGCTAGAAGGCTTTTGAAGAAAATCCCTATCTGTTAACCTAGGAAAGGGAGATAACCCATTAGGAAAAACAGGCAAAATGGCTGACAAAGCCAAAAACCACAAGCGAACATCCCGTTCGTTGTAAACGGCGCCTGTTCAGCGAATGTCGGATATGGCACATATACTTTAATGTTTCATGATCAGCGAACACCTGAATTTTCTCGACATAAGAGGACTCCCAACACACAACATATGGTACTGTGGTTTTATTGAAAAAGACATGATTGCACGCTATTTGTATTGAGCTATCTAGACACATTGGAGTCTGAGCTCTTCTCTTTGGCAATTGATTCAAGAAACGAGTTCGTAAAAGATAAACTGCATGTACCATGACTTCTATCTAATGTGGTGATAGGAATCAAAGCTTGACTGGGATATACCAAATGCTAGAAAACGTAAATGTATTGAGATAAAAGAAATGTCACGTATACAGGTATTTGCCATTATATTATGAAAATTATGTGTTGTTCATCACTTCTCCTTACAATGCACTACATGTATCTCGTGTATATTTGTACCTTTTTTCATGCCTGCCTGCGATCTTGCGATACTAGTATCGTGAAAAATCGCGAAAATTCACGCAAAATGCTACAATACGCGTAGGGTGAGAGCGTCAACCTCTTAACCCCAACCCTGCATTCACAGGGCATCATTTCAATGATCGTATCACTACCCAGCGGCACGGGCAGACGGACAGAAACACCACTCCTTTAGTAGTATAAAGCCTTACTTCAAGCAGCGCTGCCCGTGAGAAAATCTTCCGGTTGGTGCGTATAAAAGTACTGTGACATCTGTTATCTAGCCGCACGACAAGCATCTGGAGTGGGTTTTATTGTTGCGATTAAAGGACCGCGAATACAAAGATCACCGCGAGTCTCATCCACTCTGTCGAGTGAACACAGAACAGCTAAAATATTTAAGGCAGTTCCCATATCGTTATTTTCGATATGGTTACCCTCGACTGGTTACAGGAAACCTTTAAACCTGTGAATATTATATTTAACAAAGAGTCAAACTCAGATCAAGTCAAACTTCTTTAACTTTACCAGGGTAGCCCTTTCAATGCTTGACTGGTTTCCCAAGAGATCCTGACGCGTAAACAATACACTGGGTATATAAAATCAATGGATATAAAAAAAATGACAGGATAAATTGAAATTTCGCGATAATGGATGCGATAAACGTGTGATTGCCCAAACAACTAGAACAGTTTTCTCATTGTCATACTAGCTATCTTTATGTTTAGCGTAGCACAGTACTGCATTTATGACGGTGTTTGTCTGATATTATTTAACAGGCCTCAATCCTGTATTGGAAGCTTGGAAGTCGATTGAAGCGGAAATTTCCGGTACAGGATGCACGCAAGTTACAATGAGCTAAAGATTCCCAATCATCAGCTACATTAAATACCCATATCAAAACGACGCCACTACACAGCATTCAAACCAGCTCCATAACTCCATACCATAATAGGCCACATAAAGGAATCAGAATCATTATTACAATTCCACACGAAATGCGATAGCCAAAATAGACAGAACTATTATAGAAGTGGGAAGATTTTCAAATATTTAATATGAATTCTGCATCTCTTTCCAACTACCAGTAGCGCTTGTAGATATTAATCGATCATGAGAAAGTCAGCGTTTTTCTGTTATAAAACCTATAGTATTTGATGGTTTACCTTGCATGAGCCCTATACTAAAGTACCAGATATTATGAGTAAGACAGTATTGGAGGTTGTGCACATCAGGGGGAGGGGAGACAAATCTTGTTTACTGTGCTGTCCTTTGTCCCCCCTTTGTCGAAGCAACAATGAACTTCCCGGCGTAATATCATACACATGTACATACACTGAGAGGATGTTGGCTGGATTTGACGATCGAGCTTCGGGTATTATCGCCAGCGTCACGCAATGTCTCAGTAACGATTGAGCGGGTTGATTTATAAATCGACGAGTGGACAATACAGAAAAGCCATGAAGCCTTACCCTACATTTAAACTTATTATAAAGACTGAGATTGCGTTTTTCGGTATCACTAAGATTGTTTATCCTTGATTGTCAATTTAATATTCGGGAACTATTTTACCAATTAATATACAGAAAAGTTCATACTGTTTCATTGAGTTCCAAGGTCTTTGTTACATAACCACAGCTTAATGAGTTGTGTACGTCAGAGGGCATAATTGTCTACCTCGTATCACATAAAATTTGCTAGGGGATCTAATCGCGAAGTCATACTCCAGATGAAGACGCAACGTATTTTCGCGGCCCACGATATACTTCTGAACGTCGGATCTGACGCTTAGATTACTTCATGTGCATAATTGTTTAAATTTGCGCAAACACTAGTCACACATGGCAGTGTGACTAACGTCACAGGACCTACGAAGTAGGGTTTGATATGATTTAAGTGTGTACCTTGACCCAAGACTGACCATTTCCATGGTCGTGGGAGGCATTGAGACATGTTTTTGCCAATTTCGAGGTTTCTAGGTCACCTAATTAGGTAAGAAATTAGATCAGAAAGTAGATCACATTGACCTTGAACCAATTAGGTCAGGTCACACCGCCATTGACCTAATTAAGCGCATTTCCATGGTCTTATGAGGCATCAGGACATGTTTTTGCCAATTTCGAGTGGGTCAAATTTTCATCAAAAGTAGATCAGTTCAGAACTTGCTGGTAACAGTCCCCTAATGCACGTTCAGGCCAAAAATCAAGGTACCAATGTCAACGGTTCTCCTTATTTTGCCGGAGAAAGGATTCGGATTGACTGACTCACTCCCTCATTACCGGACAATTTGCAAATGAGAGCCTACTTCGTAGGAAAATTATCCAGTCTGACCCACAGCAACGTTGTTGTACCTTATCAACCATATCACTGATACGTGTACAATTGCTGTAATATCTGCATTTTCCCGCTTGACAACCACCTGGAATTTATTATAAGGATCGCTACATGAACGTCGCTGCGTGTCTCATTCATTATGTGGAGCCCGTCAGAAACCAATAAAATATTGAAGGCAATTCTGTTGCCCTCGAATGCTTTCAGGAAAACTTTAATCCATTTTTCTTCTTTCACTTAGATAAACATGCCGCGATAATTTCGCGGAAATGGATGGTAATAAATGCGTGACATGTTCGCCCACAATTGTTTCATGTAAATAATGTAATAATTGTTATAATATCTCTGGTCTAGCACAATAGATGATTGTTAACTTTTTCTGTTAAAGATTGCAAAAATTTATGAAGCAGAATTTGCGTGCTCGTTCAGCATCAGTTGCACCAAAATCTTCATCGGAAACTTGAAAATCACAAATCTATAAACGATTATATTCAAACGAAACGGAAACATGGTACAGAATATTACATAGAATATTACACATTGCATAGAAACACACATGTGGCAAGGTGACTCTTCGGTTTACGACGTCATACATTTTGTTTGCAACGAATAGACATTCATCTTTCCTTGCCTTGCTGGTTCTTGTGTCCTCAAATGTTCCATGATTTTAGGGCAGCATCGATTTTACCTTTCACTCCATCCCGCGGCTATGAAGTTATTGCATCAGAGTCACGAATCGTCTCTAGGCCAGATATTCTATGTTGGCGAAGACATACCCCTGGATTTCTATTCATCGAGAATGTCTACGTGCCGGCTGAATCAAATATTACCAAGCTTTGTTCCCTGTGGGTAAAATGAGAACGAGAGTGATAATGAGAAAGAAAAATTGTGTTTTGCTCCATCGCCTGATTTTTGGCAGACGACAGTCAGAAATCATATCCGGTAGTAGAGAACGGGAGCGGGTACGATAAATACGCCAATAACTGTGCAATTACCGACTTCCGTGCATCAAGCGGTCCTCCTCAAAGGCAACGAATGACCGGAGACAGTATATAGGCATGAGAAATTTCCAATTTATCTATATTTCCAGAGGCTGATATCGCGGGTTTAATTCTTAGCAACCATTACCAGACTCTGGATTCTGATAACGTACAAAAGTAAGGGGGGAATTGAATAATAAGAGTGTCTATAGTTAACCTTCGATCAGTTATAACATTTTGCAACCAATCACGATATGAGGATAGAGAACAGATTTTGATCACCTTGAACAACAAGATGCTTGATACTCTGAGAGCGAACTGACGTCTAATTAATACGTCTAATTAAGTAGTATTTGCTCAGGGTGTGGACTGCGGGTTTCATTGATCACTGTTGATCGCTTCCATAATGCAAAGAAACTGGCGTGCGTTATTATGCACATAAACTTCAGCTAGCCTAATCCTGTCATTACTAATCCTGTCATTATCTGAAAATCCTACAGGATACGATTGAAATGTTAATGATATGTTCCCTTTAAATAGTACGGCTTTGCAGGAAACTAGCCTATGTTTATGTATGCTTGATAGGGATAGGGAACACCATGATGGCTTGTGGGCATCATTGGAGACTGTTGGCCGCTTCTCTCAGGCAAAAAACAACTAACTTGCGTGTGTACATTTCTGGGAGATTGGATATTAGTTTTAATGGACCCGCGGGAATTTTTTATGGGCGATGGCTGGTTACTGAATGTCGAATCTGAAAAAAAGTCGGTAGTTATACTAAACTAACCCGAGATTATTAACAGGAGAAAGCCCAGAGGACCATGGGTAAATTCCAGATGGCGGCCATGTGGTGTACCAGAAATATGATGTTTTTGTCATATTTCTTCAACATTTCTGCTTTTCTGCGATGAAAAGTAGGCAAAAACTATTTTATTTCACATCACATAATATATACTAATTTATGATGCATTTTTTAGCGGAGAAATTGCATAAATAAAAAATTCAGAAAATCTGTTCGAAAAATGGATCAAAGCGTCCATCTGACATTTTTTACATTTTCCAGTAAAGCTTGACGCAAATGTGGTAAGTTTCAGCCCCCTAGCTTAAGGGATAAGGAAACCAATTGGGGGGGGGGGGGCATTTCGGCCCGCCCCCCCAGGCCTGGACAGGTCCCAAAAAGCCCAGACCAGATAGGGATAAGACATTGTTTTGAATCAGGAGGTCCCATCCGGTAACCAGTCCTAGATGTATAGACGCTGTTTCCTTTACCCACGATCAGCTCCCCAAGTAGCAGTAGCACATGCATACGTTTTTCTGTTTCAAGAGCTTATAATAAAGTTCCAAATATTATGAGTGAGCTATTATTGAAGGTTGTGCACACCAGGGGGAGGGGAGACAATCATGTTTACTGTGCTGTCCTTTGTCCCCCTTGTCGAAGCAACAATGAATTTGCCGGCGTAATATCATAAACATGTACATACACTGAAAGGATGTTGGTTGGATTTGACGATCGAGCTTCGGGTATTATCGCCAGCGTCACATTGAGTTCGTCAACGCAATGTCTCAGTAACGATTGAGCGGGTTGATTTATAAATCGACGAGTGGACAATACAGAAAAGCCATGAAGCCTTACCCTACATTTAAACTTATTATAAAGACTGAGATTGCGTTTTTCGGTATCACTCAGATTGTTTATCCTTGATTGTCAATTTAATATTCGGGAACTATTTTACCAATTAATATACAGAAAAGTTCATACTGTTTCATTGAGTTCCAAGGTCTTTGCTACATAACCACAGCTTAATGAGTTGTGTACGTCAGAGGGCATAATTGTCTACCTCGTATCACATCAACTTTGCTAGGAGATCTAATCGCGAAGTCATATTCCAGATGAAGACGCAATGTATTTTCGCGGCCCACGATATACTTCTGAACGTCGGATCTGACGCTTAGATTACTTCATGTGCATAATTGTTTAAATTTGCGTAGTGTCACACATGGCAGTGTGACTAACGTCACAGGACCTACGAAATAGCGTTTGATATGATTTAAGTGTGTACCTTGACCCAAGACTGACCATTTCCATGGTCGTGGGAGGCATTGAGACATGTTTTTGCCAATTTCGAGGTTTCTAGGTCACCTAATTAGGTAAGAAATTAGATCAGAAAGTAGATCACATTGACCTTGAACCAATTAGGTCAGGTCACACCGCCATTGACCTAATTAAGCGCATTTCCATGGTCTTATGAGGCATCAGGACATGTTTTTGCCAATTTCGAGTGGGTCAAATTTTCATCAAAAGTAGATCAGTTCAGAACTTGCTGGTAACAGTCCCCTAATGCACGTTCAGGCCAAAAATCAAGGTACCAATGTCAACGGTTCTCCTTAGTTTGCCCGAGAAAAGATTCGGATTGACTGACTCACATCTCATTACCGGACAATTTGCAAATGAGAGCCTACTTCGTAGGAAAATTATCCAGTCTGACCCACAGCAACGTTGTTGTACTTTATTAACCATATCACTGATACGTGTACAATTGCTGTAATATCTGCATTTTCCCGCTTGACAACCACCTGGAATTTATTATAAGGATCGCTACATGAACGTCGCTGCGTGTCTCATTCATGATGTGGAGCCCGTCAGAAACCAATAAAATATTGAAGGCAATTCTGTTGCCCTCGAATGCTTTCAGGAAAACTTTAATCCATTTTTCTTCTTTCACTTAGATAAACATGCCGCGATAATTTCGCGGAAATGGATG